>JBBBDQ010000978.1:410000-672205 GCA_037127315.1 Ascarosepion bandense | reverse complement strand
CCATTAAAATAGATTTGTAAAGAAAAAAAGAATTTAAATATTTCTCGTATGCAATAAAACTCTGCTCTAAGTATATTTCCCTTTGTGTGAGAAAAAACATCTAACAAAAGTAAATTACTTTCCGGTATTCTTCATTGGCAGCCACAATCTCAAAAATATATAAACGCTGATGACACGTTGATGATAGCAGACACAGAAAGGAAAATGCTGGACCTTATATAAAAGGTATCCAAAGAAAGTAAGAAAAAAGAGTTGAGTAGAAAATTCAATAAAACTGAATATATGATCATCAGCAAAAAAAAAAGAGCCTAATATACCAAGTACAAGTCGGAGAAACTACAATAAAACTAATAAAAAAATTAAGTACCTAGGAAGCGTGCAGGATGAAAAGTGTGATGCTGAAATCTAAAGAGGCATTGATATGGCCAAGATCGAATTCCGGAAGCTAAACAGTGTACCCAGAAACAAGAAAATCTCATTGGAAAAAAGAAAACAATGCTGGATGACTATATCCTTCTGTATGGGAGTGAATGTTTGGCGATCTCATCAAGGACAAAGATGATGCTTGAGGCAGCTGAAATATGGTTTTACATAAGGATGCTGTAGATATCATGGACTGAGCACGTGAGCAACGATGGCATGTTGGAGAGGATGCAAACTAGAAAAACATTCATATTTAATGTCAGGAGGAGACAGATGAGGCTCATGTAACAACTATTGAAGAAGAAGGGCCTGAATAATTTAATACTCCCAGGATGAATAGAAAGCAAGGGAAAGTGAGGAAAGCATCGCGATACATATTTGATAGGTCTGAGCAAATGGTTGGTGGAGCACGGTTTGGGATTGGTACCTGTAAATATTGGAAGCAACAAGAGACAGTGCCAAGCCGAAGACCGTGATCTCCTAGGTCCTGAACGTGCGCAGCACATAAAATTATGAACTTATGCTCCGAGCTTTTCAAAATAATCTTCTGACAAATGTAATTTCTATTTTTTTTAGTTGAACTGATGACTACAAAGAGAAAATAAAATATTGCTGATGAAACGTGTCTTTGTTACCACCCTCACATATAACCATCAGAATAATATGATAGACTAACTACAATGCATCACTTACCTGTATATATAGATAATCGTTATTAATTTCATATCTAAGCATTTTATTTTCTATGTCTGGTATTGGCACCGTGTCATCTGCGTACCAGACATTGTTGAGATTTTGGCCGCTAATGACGTATCTTACTAAGGATTTTATTTCTCTCGGAATTGATTCATTTTATAAGATGAATGGTCTGCACGGTTTGTGGCAAATTTGTATTACTTTTATTTGATGTTTTTTTTTTTGTTTTTGAATTATTCTAAATATCTTTTTATCTTTGTAAATAATTCTGAGGTGCTTTTGTTGTATGTGGAGACGTAAGCAAGAATTATTTTATATTTTACATGATTTTTTGGTGGTGGGGAGGATTCGGGAGTGATTTAAATGGTGTTTCTTCCGTCAGTTTGAAACCGTTGTTTATTAGGGGAGTTGGTTATCATCTTATTTGCAGTGTTTTTCTTAGTTATGTTATGAAGGAATTTGTCAGCTACTATTGCGCAAATTCGTCGTTCTAGGGGATAGATGTTATGCAACTTATAGAGTAGTGGCTCTTGAAGTGAACATATTGTTGGGTGTCTGTGGGTTTTTGGCAAATGTCCGTAATGATGTAATAGATTTTTTTGTTTTTTATGAGTATGTCTAGGAAAGGCTATTTATTATAGCTGTATCGTGGTGTGAAACTAACTTTAAGTGTAAGCTTTGGATTAGATTGTGTAGTATATGTATATCTCCCTAGTACGACGAATTTATACCAATGTAGTGGAAGTAAATGCAGATTAATATATATCTACCAAAATGCAGACTATAACAATCCCATGATAGCGGAAATTTTTTTTAAAAAAATACAAGCCTTCCCATAACAAAACAGCATATAAAAACTGACACACACAATAAATTCAAACGCTTAGTTACTCACCACCTCCAAAAATAAAAAAAATATGCGTGTCAAATACAAAGGGCCAGCTAAGATTACGTAGCAAATCACTGAAAACATTTTTAGAAAAAAATAATGATCAAGAAAATTTTGCGCAGTAGTGCAAAAAATAGTAATTCCGGATTTTGATTGAACTAAAAGCAATAAACAAAACTTTTTGACCAGCGTCATATATTTATCACTAAAATATAACAAGTGTCATATATTTATCACTAAAATATAGAATTGTGTGCACGAAAAGTTCGATCAAAATCATTTAAAACAATTTTGAATAACAAGACGAAAGCAAATTTCATGAGTCTGTGTAAAAATCTTTTACTGGCCATTGAAAAATTTGTGATTTCCAAAATTGAGAAACATTTAACAAGCCAGAGTGAAAATAACTATCAAAGAAACAGGTACGAATATACCGACTGACCTGTTCACCGACAATTTATCTATATATACAGAGTGTTTTCGGTCGCCAGAAAGACAAACAAATCTCGATATATAAAGTCAGAAATGTATTCAGCTGAAAAAAGTCAATTTTAGATTGGAAACACGTATAGCAACACAAATACCATTGTGAAAACGTAAGGTATTATACAAAAGATAATAATACCAATAAATATAATCTTTAAAGAAAACGTTCAAGTCTTCTCACACCTTTTCACCTATATATATATAATTGTACTAAGCAAAAACACACAAACACACACACACACACACAAATATATATATATATATATATATATATATATATATATATATATATATATTCAGATGCAAAATTTATCATATCAATGGAAATATCATATCTCCTTAGGAATTTTCTCATCAGAAACAAGTTCTTTTTTTCCGATACTTACGGCTGATCTAGTTTACAAATAGTACAATATGTTCTTCAAATATCTATGCATTAAAGCAATACTATCAACCACTTCATGTGACAAGACATCTTTATCACCAATCTTATGAAAATATAATAATATTATTTCATTAATATAAAGAATTCAAATCTTTTAGAAAGACAATACAGCTGACAAATGACTGTGTATGTAATTTTCTTTTTAGCCAAGTAATCTTATAATAATTGATGTGTTTTTTATGTAATTAAACTAGTTTTGGTTCTGGCATATCTCAATTTGCTTGCGTCGAATAATCTTCATTTAATTCTATAAACGCCGACAGTCAAATTGACATTTTTTTCTAATTGAGAACAAATGAATAAATCATTTATGGACAATGAATGCGAATCGACAAAAAGCATTTATCATTGATTTGCATTTGCTACTAACAAGACTACGCCATATTGGCCTTGGTGGTTTTTAGCTCGGTGAATCCTGTTTGTCTCATACAACAAACTATAAAACCAAGATGTGTCATCGATTATGATATGTACATTAACTACGAGCGTCAACGAAATCTTTTCTTTTTATTCTTTGGTCTCATGTTAGATTCAAACTTAATCTTCACACGCCAATCAGAAAATTTCAAAAACAACAATTTACTATATTTTCCAGTTCGATTATCAGAAAAACCTACACTGCACGCTCATTGTATACAAAATCATTATATATTTTCCGCACCATTTTCCAAGATTGTCCGACTCAAAAGATACTTTCTATGTGATAAGCGTTTAATATTGAAAGCTTTCATTCTTTTTCATATTAGGACATGTGTGTTTACATCGATGTTGAGAGTAAACATTTTAGAAACATTTCTTCAACATTGATAGTTACAAAGAATAATTTGACAAAGTTTTAAAAATACACACTTAGAATTTCTATAAATGGTTGGCAACTTGTATTCAAAAATACCTGTTTCCCAGGGCGGCTAGCTAATCCCTATTGCAGACGCCTGCTCAGGCACACTTGTATTTGTTAAAACACCTAGAGAGACCACCTGTGGTTTATATTGAAACTATACTGAGCAGACCTTAGATACATTTTTGAAAGAGAGCGCGTTATTTAGCGTAAACACCAGTTTGAACAAGGCCAGGATGCTCAAACCTTTGATCAGGATGGCTTGAGACATCTAGCTAGCACAACCATTGACGAATCCACAAAGGGAGGCTTGTAGACAATTTCCTTTACAAGGCTTTGTCAACCCGTGGTATAGTTTTCAGGCATTTTCGAAAAATGAAACGCGCAGGAACCGATAACAAGAATTCAGCTTCTTGAAAAATCGACCATGGTTAGATTCAAATTCGAATTTCATGGTCAATAAGCCAAATTTCTACACCTCATCTCTCAACCCATTAGGCTTTCCTAATCTGTATATAAAAATGGTCTACCCTGTTATTTAGATTAGTGTTAGGTTAGATTAGAGATTTAACTTCTTCTATATGCCCTGTCCCTTCAGGACATAGGCGGTCATGGTTTTCCACGTCTCCCTATCCCGATAGCTCTTAGCATGCCTTCTCCTGTTACACCATGCAACCCTCCTTCCATCATCTACCTGATTAGGTCCTTCAAATATGTTATCCGCTGTTTTCCCCTGTCTCATTCTCCCTCTATCTGGCCTGTTAGTATCTGGTTCTCCAAGCCCTCCTTTCCCATGGTATTTCACAGGAACTTCAGCTGTCTCTTCCTAATGTTCAGTATTAGTTTCCTTTTCGTTTTCACCATTTCCAAAACTTCATCATTGCTCACATGCTTGATCCATTATATTCGCAGAATCCTTCTGTAGATCCACATTTCAGTTGCTTCAATTTTTTCCTTCATCTTTGAAGATATTGTCCAGCATTCACTGCCATATTGAACAACTGACAACACATAGCAATCCAGTACTCTCTTCTTTGTTTCTAGCGAAATTGCCTAAACATAAAATATTTTTAAATTGTAAAAATTATTTATTTGGTGGAGATTATTATGGTTTATTATACATGACTTACTAATTTTTCTATACTTCTAAGATGAGATAGTAATTACATTGTTCGGACTGTTCTTCTCATCCTTATTTCTATATTCATAATTAAGATGATTAAAATTTCGAACTGAACCCTATATTTCGATTACTGGGGTAGATTGTTGTTGTAGTGGACACATGGTCCAGTGGATATAACTGTTGGTTAGATCCAATGACTTGACCTAAATATTTGTGTGTTCAGTACCTGACTAGAGTAGTGGTGACTAAATAGCTTAGAGTATTGAGTCAAAGGAAGATAACTAAGCCATTTGGAAGTGACAAGGCTCATGGATCTAGAAAAATATACCCCAGTGATTGAAAGAAAAGTTCGAAAATTCCAATCACCTGAAGAAATTCAAGGTGTACAAGAGTCGAAACGTGAATATGAATATAGCAATAACAAGAAAGACAACAGCCCAAAGAATATAAATAATGTAAGTTTTAAAAATTAATACAAAGTTTAGAAAGAAAAGATTTAGAATCATACACTTCTGATTTGCACGTAAGTTTATTTACCAAACTCAAAGGAAATTGGAATCCGACTTACCTGTGAATACTTCCATGTCATTATCCGCTACATTACCCACATATCCAAGTTTACAGAACCTGATAAATGCCTTTCCGTTCAAAACAAAACCTCAAAAGTTTGATAAAGTAATACAATAAGAATCGAAAGTGTTATTATGTTCAACTAACTTACTAACTTTTGACCTCATCAAAACTACTTTTTCCGTTATCATGAATTAGAGAGCTAAGCATATTATAGTACATGTTTATAAGTATTATGTACTCAATAGAAAATATTAGATAGCTTGATGTTTACTATTTTAATTGACAACTCAGGATTTGATGTAAATAAAATTATCTAATGAGGTAGAGGATTAGACACACAGCAGGGTATATATAATACCTGTCCATGTGAGAATGGGTGTCCATGTAGTTTAAATATAATTATTCTAGTAGAAGACTTCGCAGTCGAGTGAATGTCTTCATCTTCTTCTTCTTCTTCTTCTTCTTCTTCTTCTTCTTCTTCTTCTTCTTCTTCTTATTATTATTATTATTATTATTATTATTATTATACTGTCATTTTTCATCATATTTCGATTTCTGCTTTGGTCTCACTACCAACCAAGTCTGCGGGGAGACCTAAGGCAGGTCGTGGCGTGTTGTTATGACTCCATTTCATCTTTTTCTATCTTCCCTATCATCCCTAGCATTACATAAAGTTTTCCTTAGTGTGTGGGTTGTACTTAATAAGAAAAATCTTTTGTATATCTCTTAAGCTGGGGTTTCCAGAGATTCTTTCAATGTGTTGTTTTGTTCCATTTTTTATCATTCCAAGTGCACCTACTATCACTGGCACATCTCTAGTTTTCAATTTCCACATTTTTTCTATTTCAATTTCCAGGTCTTTATATTTTGACTGTTTTTCAAATTCCTTTGTTGCTATATTACAATCCGCTGGACAAGCCATATCAATTAATAGACAAGTTTTCTCCTTCTGGTTTTTAACAATAATGTCTGGCCTGTTTGCTTCAATTTTTCTGTCTGTGTAGATGGTGTAATCCCATAGAATGGTTACATCTTCTATTTCTGTAACCGGTGCTGGATGATGTTCATACCAGTGTTTGTTTACAGATTTTCCATAATGTTTGCACATTGCCCAATGTAAATATTGCCCAACTCTATCGTGGCGATTTTTATATTCATTTGGAGCAAGCACAGAACAGCCTGAAATTAGGTGGTCTATTGTTTCTTGGTGCTTATCACAAAACCTGCATTTTGGATCCATATTATTATGCATGATATTTGACTGAAAGTTTCTAGTGAAAAGACTTTGGTCTTGTGCTGCAAGAATAAAGCCTTCAGTTTCAGACTTTAATCCAGATGAACGTAACCATCGATGAGTATTAACTTTGTCAACATTAGATTTATTGGCACGTTCTGGATAGGTTTGGCTTGCCAGCGCTGTTTCATCTGTTCAAGAGCTTTATCTTTGGCTTCCATTTTCATATTTTTTGCCTCAATAGTTGGTTCTTGGCTTCTGTTTTGCTTTTCTACAGAATCTACTAACTGTAAATCTTGTCTGTATTTACTGCCTTCTTTTATAATTGAATATTTTTTCTTTCTTTCTTCATGTTGCCTTAATAATTGTATCATCCAATCCTTTGTTGTTTCTATGTATTTTAGTAAGCCAATAGTTGTTGTCTTGTATGACAATTCCAGCTGAATAAGACCTCTTCCACCTTCTTTACGGGGTATGTATAGACGGTCTACATCAGCCTTTGGATGATGCATCTTATGCTTAGAAAGAAGCTTTCTTGTTTTAGAATCCATTCACCTGATGTCGTTTAGAGTCCAGTTTAAGATGTTGAAGATATATTGGACAACTGGGATTGCAAGGGTATTAATGGCCATAACTCTGTTCTGAGAATTCAATTCAGTTTTTAATATCATTCGTAGCCTTCTATAGTACTCTTTACGCCCTATTTCTTTCATTTTTTATGGTGAATGTTTTCACTCTCATTTATACCTAGGTATTTATAAGCTTCTTCTGGTTTCAATTCTTTTATTGTTACAGCAGGGTCTAGGCTAATTGAGGATGTTTCTTGTATTGATCCACGTAAAACTGTAACTTTAGCACATTTATTCAAATTGAATTTCATTTCAATGTCTTCGCTGAAGCATTTTACAGTTTGCAGAAGACCTTCCAGCTCATTATCATACTTAGCATATAACTTTAAGTCATCCATGTAAAATAGATGGCTTATTTTCTTTTGGCCTATTTTATATTATTATTATTATTATTATTATTATTATTATTATTATTATTATTATTATTATTATATACCGTATCTCTTCAACATTTGTCCTTTTGTAATATCTCCCAAAACCAGATTAGCTATCCACTGGCTTAATTCAACGAAGTATGTTATGCACTGTCTTCCCTTGTCTCTGTTTCCCTCAGCTTTCTTATGTAATCATCAAAATCTTCAAAACATGTACTACATCTATTCAAAAACAAATTGTAACTAGTACCTTATGTCAAGCAGAATGCTGTAAGAGGAAGCCCTGGACTTTGTGTTTCTGTGCCAATGATGTTTAACTCTTCATGCTATAATAATTGATTTTCTCTTCCACGCCGAGTTGCCCCTTCATAATGGTGTCGATCGAATGTCAACGCTAGATATCCTTATACTAATTCTAAATATTAATGACCTTTTTCGTTGCCATTGTCCATTAAACTTCCTTGTTACTCATATTGCGTGTTTATGGTTCGTTCTATTAAACCATTTATCTGTTGTGGTGATGAACGACTAAAAAAAGAAAAGAGGAATACATTGACAAACTTTAGCGCAATGATTTCCATCTAAATTAAAGGTAATGTTTCGAGACAGCTAAAAGAATGTATTGTGTTGAACTAGTGATTGTTACAAGTTGAACAACCATAAATATCCAGAAAGATATGTGACTAGCCACATTTCTCCCAGTTACCCTAATACGATGGAAATACTGTAGATTCTACAAATGTAAGTGATATTGTCGTAGATGACATTAGTGTCTAAAACTTTCTTTTACACAGGTGATTTAACTGACTTTGAAGAGTCACATTTCGTTTTAATACATTTCCACACATCAGCTGAACTTTTTAAAAAGTAAATGAAATTAAACCCATTTTGTGTGAAGCTCGACTGTAGCTTTGTGTAGAAGACAAAATACATTAACTGAACAGAATAAATTATCGATTTTTTTATTTACTTAGTGCTTATATTCTTACCAATTCTTATGCATTATAAATTCATATAACCTATTCTAATTAAATATTTTCATGGTAATTATTCTGACTAGCTTCTTCAATGATAGCCTGATTTTATGATTTGAAGCTCTGTACAAAATTTCAGCTCTATTTCATCATTTACCTTTAGAATTACTTGATGCAACCGTAGGTTTTATGCTAAGAAATTCTTCAGCATTTCTCTATATTTCTGAGATGAGCTAGTATTTACAATATTTACATTATAGGACTATTGTAATTTAAGTCACATGAATCAATGGATATAGACGTTGTCCTTAAGGATACATGTCCCAGTGGGTATAGACGTTGGTTACTTAGTGTGGTTTGATCCAAAGATTTGTGACTTCAGTACGAGCTTACAGCAGAAGTGAACATTTTTTTTTAATCATCTCACCCCAAGCAAGGCATTTCACGCATGGGGCTACATAGGGGAAGGTAAAGAGAAGGAGTGGTTAGACATAGGGAATGTCAGGAGGAAGGTGAAAGATGAGTAAGGATACAGAGGATGAGGGTTGGGCAGATGGGAAGAGTGTTTGATAGAATGGGAGCAGGTTAGTGTGTTAGGAGGTGTCTATTGACCTACATTTAAACTCCTGGAGATTGTAGCCGTCGGGGAAGCAATCGTTTGGAAGAGAATTCCACAGTCGGGAAGTGCGAGGAAAATAACTGTTGGAGTAGAAATTACGGCTGCATTTTATCGGTTTCACTGTAAAAGGGTGGGATCTAGTTGCTAATCTAGTATCTCGTTCAAATACGTATTTAGGGGGCACTAGTGATCTAAGTTCATCGGAGCCGAATTAACTTGCAAGGTTAAAGAGATATAACTCATGACTTCCAATCGAGGCATGAGATCATATGCCCCAGTGCTTGTAATAAATGGTTCGGTTCGAAATTACTAGCACCTGAAGAAGGCCGGAGCGTACAACAGCCGAAACGTCGTGCAAATGACAACAAAGATGTGGACAATAGTCAGAATAATGTAAATAATGGAACAAATTTTTCACTCGAAATTGTTGGCTTCATGCTTTACTGTCAAATTGGTCATCAAAAATGAACATCGACTGTAAAATTTTATCTTTTCTATTTTTATTTTATTTAACGTTCTTGCTCTCTCTCTCTCTTTTACTATTTTTCTCTCTTTCGCTCTCTCTGTCTATCTATCTTTATTTCTTTTTCTCTAATAATGTTTTTATCTTTCTCATATTCTTTTCACTTCTTGCGTTTTATTGGATTTATTGTCTTTGGGTAAAATAATTTCAATAGAGTAAATATAATATTCTATGTTCGTTGAGTATACAGCTACGGTTGAACTTTAAGAACTTACATGAAAAATAACAGACGTGAAAAATATATCTTTATAAAAATAGAAATAAATCCCACTTTAATGATGTTTATAAAGGGATAATCACTTGACAGTGCATCAAACCTATCAAGCTCTGATTTTTTTCTTTTAGAATCGCTAAGGAAAAAAGCTTTTATCGAAACTACTTGTCAAAGAATACTATGTAGTAAGCTGAAATTAATTAAATTATCATATCCTTGTTCTTTTTATAGGTTTATGAAAGAAAAAATGTGTAAAAATCAAATATCGACAATAGAACTTTTTTAGACACCTTCTTTTATCTAAAATATATTATTTCAATTCTGCTGTTCCGTTTATTTGTTTGTTTGTTCTTTCAATATTATATTACGATTTAATTTTTTTCTTTGTTTATATCGTTTTATTTTTGCCCAATATTTTGCTTATAATTAATGTGTAATATTGTCTGTTTTTCAATATTTTCTCTTTTTTTATCACATATTTTTTGTGTGATTCTATGAAAATTTTACCTCTCCATTTTTACATTAATTATTTTTTTCTAAGGACATGTAACCTAAATGAGGACATCTGATATGATAATATTAAGTTTACATCAGGTAAAACAGTAGACTCATTTTTCGGCTTAGGTCACCAGACAGAGCTTGCTATATTGCTATAGATTCTCTAACAAGTCCGATTTGCGAGATGGTGTTACAAGCTCAATACAGCATTGAACAAATTATTTGAAAGTAAACTGTTACTGTCTTCATAGGATCTTTCACAGTTTCGCTGATCAAATATACGTCGTCTGTTGCTGTTGGTTTTCTCTTCCGTTTTGGACTGATAAATCCAGTTTGTTTCCTCGCGTTGTTGGTATGACTAACAGTTGAAAACATCAGAGCAACAATATCCGCAATATCTTTGTAAGGCTTGCCTGTGTGTTCGTGCAGCGTTACTATTTTTATGCGCTTCTTTGAAGTAAAGTCGATAGAACACAATGGTTGTATGTAAACCTGTCGACAGTCCCGACAATAGTATCTGGAGATAATAAAATCTGAGGCAAACACGGATGACAATATCTTTTAATGCCAAAGATTTCATCATACAAACCGAAAATAGAATTATATTACTACAAGCAATGCAAATGAACTAAGCCAAGAAAAAATGGAAATCATCTACATTTTGTCAATGCAGTGGGTTTTGAAGTGACGGTATAATAAAAGGAATGTAATTAAATGAGTTGTTTCAATTAATTTGCACAAATGTGTATCAAAATGATTTCGATTACAGAGTTGTTACATTTCTAAACTGATTGGCAGATAAAGCTACAGAAACCAGGCATTCTTTTTCTGAACAGTGTGCTTGTTGTAGATAAGAGACGAATTTCTATATTTTCAAACCTATTTGTGCGAAATTATGCGCAATTTAAATACATGCCAATCTTTCTTTCAGTGTGGATAATGGCTACGTTACGTACATATCTAATTCAACCTTCCATCAACAAGGCTAATACTAATCTCTAGGAAAGTGATTCATTGCACCTCCTCGAGCTAACCTTTGTTGCTAAAGTGCAAAGATTATATCGAATCAATTGCTAGGCCTGGTGCTAGGAAAGTTAGTTCCTTGCGTCTAGACTATCTTTCGTTCTAGAATATATCTCACATATTTAGCAGTATACCATAATACTTTTATTTGAATACTATTGCTTGACCTGGTTTGCTGTTCCTGCTATACAGTAAGAGATGTTTAATAAAATCCCAAGAAGAGTCTACCATGTTATATCACTCGACTTGATATCTTACCTTCAGTTACTTTGCCATCGTGTAAATTTTCAGCCCCTTTTTTACAAATATGATTTTTGGTAATTAATCTGAAGAACTTTCTTCTTGACTGTATGCATTTAAGCAGAATAATGAATTCGTTGCATTCTATTACGCACACATACTACTGAGGAATGTATTAATCCATCTCTTATCTCTTCAGCTTAAATCGAATGACTGATTGGGTTGTGTAACCTTTGTTGAAAATCATTCTAACACAGAAATCCCAACCTACTGCTGGAAAATTATCTGCCGAGTAAGTCATGAATCGAAAGAGGCTTGATCACCCAAGCGTGTATCACGTATGGTACTTAAATGACTGACTGATAGGATTAGCAGCTAGTTTTCATCAATTTAATGTTGAAATCGCTAGTTTTAACCGAAAGCATTATGCTAACAATTTTTCTATCGGACTTCTCGCATATTTGATTCTCTTGCGCTATCTTGCTTGCTAGTCAGCATTGATCTTCAAAGGTTTGGAAAAAATGGTAATCGTTATCTTCTGCCTTTTTAGTTTTGTTACGTTAATGTTGTCTTTTCTTAACGGTGTTTTTTTTTTGTAATATTTTCTAACACTATAAGTTCTTGCGTCTTAGTTATTTTCTTGTTTTTCGTGGGGTGAAAAAAGAAAAAGTTATAAATGGGAGTGAATATCAAACAAATATACATGACTGGAAATCTTGCGGTATTTCAATTACTAAAGAAACGTGAATACATTCGCAACATGGCTATATATATATATCTAATCCATTAAGTAAACTTGCTATCGATCATTCTATATTATTTCCTTTGCTAAGCGTATGAAAGCAAATGGTTAACTGTGAAATTCATAAAGAATTTTAAAAGATCTATTTAAGTTAAGAGGCAAGAATTTAAAGGAAATCCTGCTACAATCAATTTCCTAAAAAAACACTTGAAAACTGCTAGGCGCAAGCAACGGCAACAAATCCAAATCTGTTATTTTTGGCCAAGCAAATACTTTACAGAAAAAGAAATAAAACCTTAGGGTTTTACTTGAAGCAATTAGAGGGCTTGTATTTTTCGTTTATCTTCTTATTGATTTTACAGCTTTTGAAATCAGCCATAATTTCTGGGTTTTCTCGGTGTTTTCATGACTTTTTCATTCAACTAACTTTTTTTTCTGAATAATAATTGCTAAATGCACCGGCATTTTGTTTTTAATTTTATTTTAAATTCTTTCTTCATTATTTTTTCCTTCTAACGTTTGAGTCTTCCTATGATTTTAATGTTTTATAATGTTGCAATGTTTTTCTTCTATGCATATACCCCTATTTGCGAACCTGAATGAATATGACCTCGGCTCCGCTTGGTCAGTATTCATTGTGATAAGGAGTCAAAAGAACCCAGTATTCCAGAGAGAACCACCGGTGTAATATGAGCTTGAATTTAATACTATCATTAAGCGTACTTGATGTCTATATTTAAAATCATTTCACACCAAACAAGGCAATATATAAGATACAATGGGTTGCTAAATGTGAAATAAAAGAAGATATTATTAAGCAGAGAATAATAAAAGAAGAGTAATTAAAAATACAACTATGACGATTAGCATTGCTTCTACTTTTTTACTGGAAAGCATATGATCTCAAGCGTTAAATGGGAAAAAGTAACTATATGTATAAAATTTTAATTTAAGATTATCAGTTCAAATGCAAAATGATGTTTTCTAATCGAAAGAGAATTATTGTGCCTCAATTCACAAAATCGAGGTCCCAAGAGGAAAAAAATAAGGTGAAGATAATCATAGAAAAGTGATAGCGAAATAAAGTTATGGCGGTGGGAAGATGACAGACGGCGAGATGCAAGGCCGGAACCAATAGAAAATGTTGGTCCGTTTTTTAGATTTATGAGTTGTCTCTAAACACACAGCAGAAGCACCACACCAGATATTAAAGCAATATTCAATGCATAGATGAATGGTAGATTTATAGACATATATCGCAGACGATGACGAGAAAAAATTCTTCCTGACATAGTGAACCTAGGTTTCTAGCATTTCATAAAAATCGTAATTTGCGATAACATTATTATTTATCATGTACTTTGAATTTTCAAGTGGCATTATGAACAGTTTAATGGAATTGGAATAGAGAAATAAAAAAAACATACTGAAACAATATTTCCAGATTTCATTGTATAGAATGGTGAAATAGTGTTGCCAATTTTGAATCAATGCCGGATTATTTTACGGTTTTGTTTATCGTCTCTGAGAGAGCTATTTCATTTTAATAATGTAATATCTGTTAATACAAGATCAACGCTGAATTCAATAAAGCGAAAATTCATAGCACATTTATAAATCTACCACTCGTCCGTGCATTAAATACTGTTGCCATATATAGTCGGATGCTTCCGCAATTCACGCGGAGCTTCTCGAAAAATACCTGAAGAATTCGCTGATGTAATCAGTACTGACTGGGAATCTCGACTTCAGTCAATTTCTCACCGATGTGATGTGGCTTCCCTCTGTTTTTCTACAAATATTTTTATCGCAGCTGCGCTGAAAACCATTTTTCATATTGCTCCGACCACATGGATTTACGCATCGGTATCTAAGTCCAAACTATTTATCTTTTAAATAATTATATGCAACCGTCTCTTTTATTTTAAGAGTTTCTTTTCTTTTACTTCCCGTTTGTATTTACTTCCTTTCCTGACAGCTATAATCTTCAAAACTTTAAATTCAATGTCAACTCCCATCTCCTTTCTCCTTGAAATCCTTCTAACTTTAATACTTTCTTCGACATTCCTTGTGCCCTGTTTGTTTTTCTTTCACTGTAACTCCCTGTGTATTAGAACCGGTCCCTCTTTGCTTGGGGTGAAATAATTAATAACTATCCGAGTATTTCTCATGCTTCCTGTCATATATAAAATAGTAATTTAAGTACTAAAATGCAGCGTACAATTTGACATGTAATTCAAACTGATCTCAATATTTTTATCCGCTATATATTGAGCGAGTCGTCATTCCAAAAAAGTACCAAGAAGAATTTTGAAAGATTTCCATGTCTATCACCCGGGGATAGCAAGGATGAAAAGCCTTATGCGCTGTTATGCATAATAGCCGAACATGGATAAGGATATCGAAAACATCGTAAAATCCTGTAAAGCCTGTGACTTAGCAGCTAAGGCACCTCTAATCAAATAGAGTACCTGGCCCAAAACGGACTGACCATGGTCTTGAATTCATATAGATTTTGCAGACCTAATAGACGGATTTTTATAGTAGTAGATATATTTTCTAAATGCACAAAGATCTTAGATGTAGAAATTTCACTACAGAAGTGAGAATCACTTTCTAACACAAACCTTTCATTAAATTCGGAATAGTTGATTGTTTAGTGTCAGACAATGGGACACAATTTACGTCTGGCGATTTTAAGGGTTTTTGTGAGACCTTCCAGTTCATATATATATATTCTTGTGAACTCCGGGTGAGGAACTGCACAAAATAATGAACATAAAAACAGGCATGGAAATAGAAAAACAGGTTATGTTGGACGTAATATACAAAATTTAGCGCAGGTTAGTAAATCCAGGAATACTATTAGTAAGAAATAAATGTATACAAATCTTGAAGAAAAGTCGTTGGAAATAGTATATCCGTGTATATTACTCTAGCTGAGTGGAGATCAGATATAGTCTGGGATCTGGGTAATTTTGGTAACTTACGTATCAGTTCAGGTACTCTCCGATATCTGTAACGGATCTCTACGAATACCCTCTACTGCCAACCGCAACTGCAACTCTCTCTCTAGGGCAGAAGTATATGTACACTCAATCGAGTCCATTACCATATACAAATGGGAGATCATACAACATATAGATATGTATATAACACCACGCTCCCTATCCTTTTTTTCGGTGGAGTTAATATTTTTTTCCGTTTGTTTTCTATGATTCTCAACGGCTTCAAAGATGTCTTCCATCGCCGCATCGTTTTCTGAGGGTGATGAGCTTGGCTCCCTTATTTCTTTTCTGTATTTGGTTTGTCTGTCACTTATGGGAAGTTTTTTCTCCTTGTATTGTGTATATCGCATTTCCTCGTCCGTTTATTATTGTTCCAGTTTCCCAAAGTGACCAATTAATTTTAAACATTCTGAAGTAAACATTTTCACCAGGTTTGAAAACTTTTTTCATAACTGTGGGTGTAATATATACTGGTTCTGTATTTCTGATTTAGCTCAATATTTGTTGCGAATTTGTTACCTCGTCCTAAACCACTTGAGAATACCTCTTTCAATTTCGTCGCTTTTGTAGGCACTGTCTTTATTTTTTTACAGCAAGACCTAATGGCTGAATTCCATACATTAAACTTCTACATTCAGTCCGTTACTACCAGATTATGCTTGTTTTTCATGACTTATATTTTTAATTTTTTGTTTTTTTCCAGAAAGTTCACATTCACGATTATTTCATATTCGAAATTGATCCGTTTTCCTGTTATCGATTTAAGAATTTTTTTGAGTGTGTATCATTGTTGGCCTATTCAGTTCCTTCCATATTTGTAGATTGAGTATCGTTAAGTCAGAACCTGAGTCAAATAGCAGTTTGATTTTCTTATTTAATATTTCAAGTTCTAAATATTTCCTTGTGTTTTGTTTTCATATTCCACTGTAGTAGATATTACACTACTAGACTGTTTTTTGTTTCTGCATACAGAAACAAAAAACCTTGTGTTCTATTTTTCCACACGCTTAGAAATTTTTGTATTTGAGCCGACAGTCTCTAAACCAATGCAATCGAACACATCTGTCACATTCAAATAAGGTGGGGGCTTGTTTTTATATGATTTCTGTCACTAGTTGCTTTATATCTTGTAATTTTTCTATTCAGTTTAGTTGTTTTATAACTTGTAATTTTGTCATTCACATCTTGTTTTATTTTGTGGAAAGACGTAAATCTTTGTTTAACTTACGAATATGAACGATTCCTGATTCTTCCTCATGTACTGTCTTTTTTAATGCTTAGGCATATTTGGCAATTCTCTGATAGTTTTTGCAGCGTTAAACCTGGTTAATGTTGAAGTTTTGTAAGCATTCGTTTTCGCATTTCGCTGTATTTAGCAGCGACTAATCCTTGAACAAATATAAGGCATTTAAACTTGTCTTTAGTTAGCTCAACTAATTTAAAGTCGTTGCAATGTTTGTTGATGATGACTGCGAATGTTGAATAGTCCTCGTTTTCGTCTTTCAAGAGATTAGGGCATTCCTATCTTTCGTAGAACAAAGAAAATTTTGGGCTGAATAGCTCAGTGAGACATGTCACTGCCTCATCAAACGTTAAGTCGTTTGTCTTCTTTGGTAGAATATGATCTACAAATTTACATCCGTAGCTAATTTTCTGGACAAAAGTCTTAACTTTTTCTTTTCGGTCCAGTTCTGACAATCGATATTAAAAATGTCTTCATATCGCCTGTAGTATTCTAAAAAAATTTTGTCTTCATCAATGAGTACTTAAAGATTCGATTGCATTCCACACAGCATCTTCCGAAACGTAGCCTCTTTTTCTGTGTTCCTTTCTTGTGCGTTGATTGTTAATTTTAGAAATAGGTCTTGTAGTTGTAATTTTCTTTCTTCGTTCAACCTTCGGCTTTCCATCTGTATTTCTTCATTTGCCTTTTACATTTAATTTGTGCTTCTTCGAATTTCTTTTTTCTTTCTTCACTTCTTTTATGATTTCTAGTATTCCTTTCTGAAAGTCATCCATGGTTTGATGCTTTGATTTCGTGAGGGTTTTCACTTTTAACAATTGATTTTTTTAAATAAATCTCGTAAATGTTTTTTTTTTGGAAGAATTTTCCTATTGAATAAATATTGACGTTCAATTTCCATTTTACAGCTTTTTCGATATTTATCTCATTGGTCACAAAGTTGTAATGCCAGCAGATTATCTACGATAGTGTCGCCAGACTGTTTGTGGTCGACCTGTGTGACACTATGGTTTTTACGTTGTTCTCTATGAGTTCTGTTGTTGCGTGGTATACGTGAGTTTGAACCTTCCTTCGCCAAGTTATTGTGGCGATTCGTATTCCAAATCTTTGTCGCAAAATGTTTCTGGTGATGTACGTATAGTTGAGTTCGAGTCTTCGTCGCCAGATTGTTGTGGCGATTTGTGTAAGAATCTTTGTCGCCAATTTGTTGTGGCGACTTGGGGTATACGTGAGTTCGAGTCTTCGTCGCATATTTGTTGTGGGAACTCCTTGTACGTGAATTCGATTCTTCGTCTCTTATTTGTTGTGGCGTTGTGCCTGAGTTCGAATCTTCGTCGGCAATTTGTTGTGGATTCCGGGTGAGGAACCGCACAAAATAATGAACAACAATAAAATATACGGAGATAGAAAAACAGGTTATGTTGGACGTAATATACAAACTTTAGTGCAGGTTAGTAAATCCAGGAATACTATTAGTAAGAAATAAATATATACAAGCCTTGAAGAAACGTCGTTGGAAATAGTATATCCGTGTATATTACTCTAGCTGAGTGGAGATCAGAGCTAATTTGTGTTCTGTGTAATTTTGGTAACTTATATATCAGTTCCGGTACTCTCCGATATCTGTAATGGATCTCTACGAATACGCTCTACTGCCAACTGCAACTGCAACTCTCTCTATAGTAGAAGTATATGTACACTCAGTCGAGTCCATTATACTATACAAAGGGGAGATCCCACAATATATATATATATATATATATATATATATATATATATATATATATATATATATGGTGCATGCAGAGACCTGAAATTGCTTAGGGAAGTGATATGCAGCTATACAAATAAAGTAAATACCAGATAGAAATAAAAAATTACCGAAGAAGACAGATAAACAAGTGTCCATACAAAAATAAATAGAAAGAATGCGAGTAGAACAGAAGAATGCGAGTAGAACAGAAGAATATGGAATTGAATGGAGATACTTTCTAATACGTTATAATTACCGCGTGTCTTCTGCTGGATGCAATTTCTCTTACAAAAAAATTCACTGCATATGTTCAAATACTTCTTCTTCAGTGAAATCACCAATTACATTATAAAACTAAAATTTTAGATTCTGTATTCATTTAAATTCCCCTTGAACTCTTGTGAATCAGAAACAAAAAAATCCTCAACTGTGTGCTTGAAATTTGAATTCTACGCATGCTCAAAGGTGATTTCTTTCAATGAAACATTTTTTGCTGTTCAAAATCAAACAGCTGAAAATTTCCTGAGAGATATTTGAAATAATTGCAGAAATCAGATTTTTAAGTTAAATGTCGCTAACAGATGAATCCTTTTCACTTTTATGCTTTCTTCGAATTTTAAGAATGAATGATCTGATATATTCATACACAGAACTCTGAGAATTGTTTTTACTGATATGTGAGGAATCAAATAGATGATTACGTGAATAATTTAGATACCAAGTAAAATATCAGTATAAGCCAAATTGATCATTATTGATTGTATTCCACTCGAAATCTCGATTGATAATATAGAAATAATCTTTTCTTTCCTTTGCAGAAAATATAACAACGGTGACATGCAATCATATAATAGACGTCTCTTCTTTACAATGTATATTTTAACATCGTAATCTAATTTCAACATTAGTAAATATGTTCATATATTTATCGTCGCTCCCACTTAAATATATGATAACATAATGATTTCATTACACTATTTACATCCAGAGTATTGAACTTAAATTTATCAGAATGTTTCGACCATTTCGCTCTTTCGTCTTCATCATATATTTATCTATCCATCTAATCAACAGGCAATTCTGAACAGAACGCTATATTTAATATACGAGGGTTGTCTGTTCTGTTTCGAAATCATTGTCGTTGTATACATTGTCTATTTGTAATTTCCAGTTCTATCAAGTTATTTCTAGGCAATCTCATCACCAATCGATGTTATTGATCATGTAAAAATGATTTTCACAAAGAAAAATGTGGATTAACAATGGGATAACCTCTCTGTGCAGTGATGGTATATAACTACTTAAAGATTTTGAATCTGATTCTTTCCAAAATATTTTACCCAAACAATCAACATACTTCCTATATATATATATATATATATATATATATATATATATATATATATATATATTAACTATAGCAACAGCAATACCAAAAGTAACCGAACTAACTCTGTCGAAACTAGTTTCAATTAAGCTATAATTTAAATCGTATTGTACAACCCACCGAGAACGATCTCGGAGGGAAATAATGGGAAGTAAAAAAGAAACAAACAAAGTATATGAATAAAAAGTCAAGCTCTCGTAAGAAAGAACAAAACCCCAAGACGAAAACCCTAACACTAAAGCGCTCAATACGAAGCTAGAGCAAACAAATATATATATATATATATGTATGTATGTGTGTGTGTGTGTGTGTGTGTGTGTGTGTGTGTGTGTGTGTGTGTGTGTGTGTGTTAAGCCATATAACACATCATTCAATAAATCTCGGAAATAAATATTAAAACAACAACTTCCCGACAAAATTTTATTCAACAACATAACCTACTTCTAGCATGGTAAACAGATTCTAACGCTTCTATAAGAATTCCAAGATTTTTTGTAGAAATATTTCTTTTAGCCTTAAAATAAGCCTTATATTCCGATGTCCCTTCTTCACTGGAAAATATCTTTCACTGGTGCATACATTTATGGTCTGCAAAGAGCCAGTAATCGATGTTGGTGATCTAGAGAATAGGGTGGATGCGGAAGATATTCGAAGTGCAATTCACGCAGTTTTGCCATCGTTATCTGCTATCCACTCAAATGACTGCCGAGTTCTCTCCGGAGTGAAATTGTGTAACCATGACTCATCCATTGTAACATATTTACGCAAAAGCTTTAAAACAACGCTCTGATTCCTCGACGTGTTGTGTTGATACTGTGAGCAAACGTGGCACCCATTTGGAAGACATCTTTCTCATTAGCCGATGTTCATGTGAAATGGTGAATACTCTGCCTTCTGATATGTTCCACTTCTCTGCTATCTCAAGCACAACAAGTGTTTGGCATTTTTGGTGTTTTCCCGGGACAACTGCCGATTGTGTGCGGCCAGAAAGTTCAGTATCATGCGTGTCTGTATGACCGCGTTTAAATTCAGCAGACTACTTCTTAACCGTTGTTTCCGACGAGGTAGAGTCCAGACAACACTTATCAAGCTATTGTCTTGCTTGAACAGTATGTTCCTATATATCAACACAGGAAATTCAGATTTTTCCGTTGTCTTGAAAATTCACAACAGTAGAATTACTTAAACAACTATAACTTGTAAACTAATAATCCGATTGGGCCCCAATTATTCACGTGTCATTTGAAGATTACTATTTTATAAAAATCCGGTTAGCTGAAACCTTGGTAGGTTTGTTGTCTCACTAGGTATACTGTATTTATTTTGCTCTACCTAAGTAGTGAGCGCTGTTTTCTTAGTTGATTACTCGTCTCGGTTTCTTTTCTTTGGGCTACGTGCTGACTCGGTCGGAAAATTTTGACTGATGTTCATATGGTTAGCTCTTTCTATTTTATAACCATTTTTCCTTTCACGTAAATTCGCGTAGGGTTTTTTGAAACGAGTATAGTTATAAGTCTGCCTTTATATATATATATATATATATATATATATATATATATATATATATATATATATATATTGGCAAAATCGCCACTAAAGAAGATTGCGTTTTATTTAAGGACCACAAACCAAATTTCCAAAACAAATTACAAACCATGCTAATTAATCCTACAAAAAGTTTCTTAGGCATAATTTCCAGGGAAATTCTAAAGAACCTAGTAGAGAAGCTATTGAATCTACAACCAAACCTTTGGAAAAGTTCTTCAGATACTATACACTGGTTTAACAATATCAAAAACAAATCTAAATTTCACCTTCCTTGAATTCGATTTTGTCGATTTTTATTCATCTATATCAAGGGACCTTCTTGAAAGATGTTTAAGATTTGCTAAAAATTACGTGAACATTTCGGATAGAGACTACAAAATTATCTTTGGGGCTAAAAAATCCATTTTCACCTTTGATGATTCCACGGAAACAAAAAGGCCGGGGGAGGTTTTTGACCGTCCCTATGGGAGCATATGATTCAGGCCAGGTGGCAAATCTTGTGGGAATTTACATTTTAGATATTTTAAGCAGATTTTGAGACCAAAAACAATTAGGCCTATATCGGGACGATGGATAAATAATTATCCCTAATTCTAATGGGCGCTACACAAATAGGATACACAAAAAATAATTAGAGCCCTGAAGTACCTCGGTTTGAAAGTCGAAGACACCTCTAATCTTAAAATTGTAAACTATCTACACATCACCCGTAACTTAAATGATGGATCCTACCAACCATTTCCCAAAGAAAATAGTTCCCTCACTTATATTAATATTTCATCCAACCACCCCAAAATATTATAAAACAGATACCCAATATATTGAATAATAGAATCTACCAATTATCATACAACATTAAAACTTTCAACGCAAGTAAAAATATTTACAATAAGGCCCTTCAAAAAAGCGGATATAAGAACAAGTTAATATATAATAAACCTACAATAGACTCTGAATCATCCAAAAATAAAAATAAAGGAAACTGTAGAAAAAAAAGGTGAATTTGGTTTAACCCCACTTATTGTAAACTAACTAGCATTAATATTGGTAGATATTGTCTCAAGTGAATAGACAAAAATTTTAAAAAAGTAACCCTCTACGGAAGATTTTTAATAGGTACACACTTAAGTTATTCTTGCACCCCGAATATGGACAGCCCTATTGGTTCCCATGACAGGAGTATTCTGGTGAACTTGCGCAATGCTGAATCTAGGTTCGGAATTCTAAACGAATGCAGCTGTAATTCTGTGGACGCCTGCCTGGTGAAGGGAAAATGCAAATCCACCCAGGTGATTTATGAAGCCCAGATTTCTCCATCAAACAAAAAAAAAAAAAAAAAAAAAATACTCCCAGACCTATATCGGTATGTGCGCCGGTCCTTTCAAACAAAGACTGTATAACCACAGGTAGTCCTTTTCGAACCCCGGTCAGAGGTACCAGACAGCCCTTTCGCGAGCATTCTGGAAAATGAAAGAGGAAGGGCCGGATCCTGAAATTAGCTGGAAACTAGTAGGTTCAGCCCGTATTCCGGAGGAATTTTCGTGATAGGTGCTGTCTATGTTTACTGGAAAAAAATTCAATATTAAAATACCCCCATCAACACCGGCTACTGAATCTTAGGAGGGAATTCATCAGTAAGTGCTGCCACAAGGCAAATTATTCGAATACTTAAATGTTAGAATATAAGTTAAAAGGATTCAATTTAAGTTTTAATCTTAATTTTACCTTAACGTTAATCTTAAAAAGTATTTTAACCACCCAACCTTCCTATCCCAATCTCCTTTAATTGCCTATCTTTAGAAAATATGGATTCTTTTACTAAACCCGTTTTTCATTGCTTAACACATATATGCATATATTTTTTCTCTAATAATTTTTAAACTGATAACTTCCTGTAATTTAATCCTGTAAAAATGTTTAAATCTTATATTGAAACCCATTGCTTCCCCACTAAATACACCTCTTCAAACAGCTCAAAATCTTAACCTTAAAAAAGTAATTTAACTCATTTAGTTGTCTATCTTTATAAAATAAGAACTCCTTTACCAAATCCCTCTTTTCCTTTGTTAACACACACACATGTATGTACATGTATATATGTGTATGTGTATATATATATATATATATATATATATATATATTTCGTTAATAACTTTAAAGTCATGATTTACTGTAATGGATAAACGTAATTAAATCTTTTTAAAGATATTACATTTAAATCTAATCCTCTCCTTCCTAAATATACCGTTTCAAACCCATGGAAACATTCACTAGCCTCTACCATTTGATATTTGATATCCCGTCTATCTCTTGTCTCTACACCATGTAAACTCGCCGCTACCAGCTCTGTTCTGTTCTACTTTGCTTTAAAAAATCCCACTTCTCTGGCCTTAAGGAAACTCTCAATTCTTGATCGTTCTTAACCTGGCCCCTCCCCTCTTTACACCAGGGCCTTCGCCATTTGGAACAAAACAATGTCGCTAACGTGACGTGGAATCTCTGTTAGTGATCCCATGTCGAAATGTGCATCCGACACCTTTGAGTTTTGAAAATTTCCTCTAATATATATATATATATATATATATATATATATATATATATATCCCGTGTACCTGCGCCTCCTTGGCTAGGTCTTGTTAGTGATATACTTGTTAAGCAGGAATTTGTTGCAGTTTATCAATGTTACTTTCCTGCAAATACTTGTGTCGTTTTTTTTTCTAAATCTGTCTTTTTCTTCAATACGAATGAATGTTCTCATTGATTTATATGTTTAAATTTAATTTTTAAATTGAACTACATAGGGAGAACTACACACAGAATGGATTCTAGAATTAAACCGCACGTTTCCACAAACATTTAGAATTTGAACTATTCCTCGTCTGATAGAGTGACCAATACATACGGTTATTCTATTACGGAGACCTTGTTAATAATCATAATTGTGCCGCTAGTTTTAGTTTGAACGCATTTTACATCTGAAATTCTCCCTTCTCAAGTTACCGCTTAAAAGTTTTGGAGGCCATTTACATTCAATTTCTAAAGCCCTCCCTCTGTAAACAAAAAGAGCATACATTTTGCCTGTAACTCATTATCATTTAGTTCTTTTTTTCTAATTATTTCAATTACTTTTTTAAACATTAATTCTTTATTGACCTCGATTTGGTTCTGTCGATCTAAGTATAAAACTTGTTGACCAGACCGTTTTTATTTTTTTAAAAGAATACCATCAATATGGGCGATAACAAATACTAATTCTGTGTGTTTTTTATAGTAGTAATAAAGTGGATACTCCCTGAGACTTGGGGACATAGAAAAGAGACAGACGTTTCAATTTTAGCGTGTTATATATATATATGCTGTGTATACACACTCCAGGCCACCGGGAGAACTATATATATGGAATATTTTTTGGGCATTACGTCCCTATTTTTGTATTTCTAATCAAGGTCGTTAAACTTTGACAACTTGTTAAAATACTGATATCGAAATTATGACAATTCTGTGTCGTTTTGAATCTTATACACGAGTCATTTCTTTAACTAAATAACCATGAATATTTTCCATGTATGTTCTTTAAATATTATGAATCATCTAAATATTTTTTCCGAAATGAGAAAACGTTTTGTCAAAAAGCATGTCATAGGATGGTATCAGTTTTTTCTATTAAATCCATATCCATAATGATAACTTTTTCTTCAACCTGAATAATGTTTAGTAATCTGTTTTTGTCACTACTGGCGTTTTTGCTAACGTTATCATTGAATAGTAGAATTTTAAACTGGGTGAAATTAAAGAGAGTGTGGGGTAGTACTTTTATTTTACACTGGTTTATAAAAATGCAAATACATCTAATATAAATATGTGAGATCCTAAATATCAGTAAGCCTTTGACCCTGAAAGCATTTATATTTTCTATGTGGCTAGATACTTACCGGGTAGAACACTTGACCGTCATCTGAAAACAATGGAACATGATTCTGTCAGAAGAGTAAGATACGCAAGAGTAAATAATACTCCTGGACATGACGGTAAACCGCATCCGGCAGAAAGATCTCTCATTGAGAGGTGGTGCGGAGCATAGAACCACCTTTAAGAATGGAGGTTGTAAGGAGCATGGAACCACCTCTAAATTGCTACTGTCCCCAGATCCACCCTGACCCGGAGTGGTAGCACCTGTTAGGTTCCCCACTATGGTCAAATAGTTAACCCCGAACCTGGGGACAAAACACTATGAAAGCATAAAAATACACCTTTATAAAATATTACCAAGAATAATTTAAAAAAGAACAAAAATAACACATATTTGAGGGAAAAGTTATTCGCTGAAAAACATTTCTGAATATAAAATTAGTAGCAATTTTCAATTTGCTAAAATAACAAAGAATAAAAACAAAAATAATTCATTAAAATCTGATTAAATCAACCTTCTCAGTATAATCGAACATTAAAAATAAATCCTTGAAACCCAATATTTTGGCTATAAATAGCCAACAGAGCTTGATATGCCATTAACTACAGCTCAAACTAAAAACTCAAGTATACATTATATGAATGTGACCGAAATCTTTCCTTGTACAGTGCATATTATTACCTCTACAGAAAAAGGAACCACATCCCCTTCAAATATTCCACCTGCCACCATCAACTAAACAATAGACAATGTTTATTCCAAACTCTACACAAAAAGGAATTGTTTTTATTATCAAACTAAAGTACGTAAAAATGATAGAAAATAGCATTTCTTGTCACCTCATTATGAACAGCATTTATTGTGTTTTCAGCGTGCGTTTTTTAATAAGCCTTTGAGCTGTAAAATAGTTTTTTGCCATGTGAAATCAAAAGCTATTACTAAGCATTGCTTAAGAATACATATTCGTTGAAACTTTGGGTCCTTAACAAGATAAAGCTATAATATCTATTGATTTTTTTTTTCAAAAACATCAACAGTATTTATCGGAATAAAACATAATTCTCCAGTATTCTTAAATATGGGAACTACAGAGGAAGACTTCCAACAGGCAGGGATTCAGGAAAGAAATAGACAGAAGTTGTAGAGCTTAGAGAGGGCAGAGGAGCGTTCAGGGGCACATTTCTTCATGACTATGATTGGTATTCCGTCCGCTCCGCTCGCTTTGGGAGGGTCATGTTAGAGACCAACTTGGGGGTAATGTGGATGTCATTCAGTTGAGCCTTAGCTCTTGGTGGGAAGTCGGGGTAGATACTCCAGACAATTCCAGTCTCGAATTGGTAGAGAGTCTGCGAGCAAAGCATTCTGCCTTGTCAGCTGAGGAGTTGAAGACCTAAAATTGATTTATTAGTGGGTATTGAAGTTTTACTCCCTTTAAGCACGCTTTTACAGAGTCGCCCGTAGTCTTTGGCACCGAACTTACGGGAAGCTATGCCTTGCTTCTTTCTGGCAGCAATAAACATCTTAGCGTTGTTAAGTATCTTTTTACACTTATCACGTGCTGAGGCGAAAAGGCGCATGTTTTGGTCAGACGCGTGGCTTCGATAGAGCCGGTAGAAATGATTCCGTTGGACAATGGCGACGAGCAAGTAGGAGAGAACCAGAGGGACGAAACTCGGATGCACAGTCTTCACCGGGAAGACAGAAACCGTTGTTCCAAGGGATGTCACACAGGAATTCACGGAACGAGTTCCAGTTTGCTCTTTGGTAGCAGTAGGATATTCTGCTGGTCTGGGTTTCTTGGGTAGAGTGGAAGTCGAATTAGATGTTATCGGAAACTACGGCGTGGTCAGAGTTTCCGTGAGGGCAGAGCTGCTTGGCAGTGCAAGAGTCTGTGATGGATATGAAGCATAGGTCTTGTAATGAGTCCCTTTCTTTGGGGTTATTGGAGAAACGCGTAGGGAATCCACCACTTACGTAAGGGATTTGGTGATTGAAAAATTCATGGTGTGGTCACCAGCAAGATCGGTGACAGAGTTTCATATTGATATGTGCTTTGAAATTACAATCTTCAAAGAAAGCAATACAGATGTAAGAGAACCCGTGATGTCATATCATGAATATTAGCATTTTAACAATCAGTTTTAAAATTTAAATATTAGTATTTATTTGGTACTACTAGTTTATGTGTTATGCTGATGGCAAATTGTGATGACGTCATTTAGTTTTACTAATTTAATCAATAATATCACAATTGTAAATGACTAAAATATTTCTATTACATCGAAAATTTTGTTTCGTTTTCCTGTTTACACCCTAACAAATCAGTACATCACTATTTCAATTTGAGACCCCGAAGCTTCATGATCATCAAATCCTCATGATCACCGAAGCCTCATGATAATCTTCATACCTGATGATGATCATTGTTTTCTGCAGCATCATTTTATTCTATAGCACTGCATACATCAGAAGACAGAAGAATACCATTTCCACTTTCCTGCAACGTGTGGATTGTAGTGCATATCTCCGAAGAACTTTACAGACATTGTCGTCAATTAACATGAAATATAAAAACAAGTATTTTGCCACCACATCGAGGGAACTTTAAAATCTTCTGGGAGAAAGTGTAGTTTTATTTAATACCATATGGACCTATATATCCCGCAATATTTCGCCATATTTGAGGTAGCGTCAGCATTTCACGCCCTTATCGCCTATGATACTCTCTTCCTATTGAATTCAACGCCAATCGGAATCTAATGTCTTCCTGAAACATAGTTATTCTCTGTAACCTCTTGCATTATCGAAGTGGTTGTGGTTAGATGATTTAAAAAAAACATTTACTACCATTTTCAATTTTATTGTTATGACCTTTCAGTTTAATCTTCGATGGCTATTTCCACAGGATGTGATATGAAATATTTTTCAGTAACTATTGTGGTTAGTTCATATTTTTGAACGTCTAATAATTTTATCTAGTATTAAATGGATTTGCCTTAAAATGTAATGGATATCGGCTAGGAATGAGAAATCGGCGGACCGGGTTCGATTTCCTATCGAATTTGTTTTATTCACATTCGAACAAATATATTTTGGAAAGGTATTAATCAATCTATTCTCTCTAGATAACGGTTGAATAGCAAGACTGACTTGGATATCTAGCCTTGGTTGGCAATCAGTCTATGGCAGAATATAATGGCAACTTTCTGTGGAAAAATGTACCGCCTAATCTCTTTCGAGTTATGATCGCTCAAGCCTGTATTCCGTACTTCATTTAACTTACTGAAGTAATATACCATTTTTGATAAATATAAATTCTCCGGTGATTTGTTTGAAAATGTTTCTCTTAAATTTAACTGGCTATGCGTCATTCACATAGAATATTTCATACTTTAATGAAATATTACGAAATTTATAGCGGGTTACTATCTATAAATTGTTTATATAAGCATTTTCCATTCATAAAATATAATGATCCATCTACAATACTGTGTTAATATACGAACAAATACAAATTTATTGCATTTTAATACTATTTAATTTGTGCTTGGGCACCCCGACATGGTATAATAGTTAGCAAGCTTATCTCGCCAAATCCTATTACAACTGTGTAGTGATTTCGATCCTCACTGGATACCCGATACGTTCGGCCTTGTACCACTTCAAAGCGTCACTTAGTATATCTAATATTTGTTGTGTGCTTTTATATTTATGTCCGTCTATGTTTAAAGGAAAGCAAAGCTTTCAATATTTTTTCAAAAATATCTGCACATTTCAGGTGTTCTTGGAGATTACACTCTTTGCACTGTTTTGAAATTTCCCATACCGACTTTCTATAAAAAAAAGATCTCTCTCTTTATATCTCTAAATCTTCCTCTTTCTCTGATTCTCTCACTATCTCTATATCTCTCATCTTAATTTTTTCATGATTCGTTTCATTTTTTTTTTATTTACTGAAAGAAGGAAAATTTTTAATTTTATTTTACGCTGAAACTTGGCACCTGCCTTTAATACATTACTTTATTTTTTTTGCGAAACCTTTTTTCATATTTAACCTTGAAAGGAATGTGACTCCTTTCCGACATTCTTGTTATTTTCTTATTTCTATAACTTCCGACTTTAATTTTGACATTCGTTAGAGTTCTACTTTCTGAAACGCAAGATGCGCAATATTTTCTCCAATATTTAAATATTAATTTTACTTTACAAGTTAAATCATTCATATTAGGCTAAGTAAGAAATAATTATTGGTTTTAATTAAATATTTCTTTTCAAAAGTAATATGCAGCAACATTCTTCTCAATTATAAAAACTAGCAGTATAGCCTGGCGTTGCTCGGGTGTAATGAAATCTTTAAAGCTATTCCATGGTCCTGGAGTTCAGATTCAGTCTAAAGAATATTTGTGCGAAGTTTGGTGAGAATCGGATAAAAGTTGTGGATTGTATAAAGGACATACAGACAGATAAACAGACGCACACACAAATATTTTGCCTTATATATATATATATATATATATATATATATATATATATATATTATCGATCTTCTGCACTATTGTAAGAACTGCAACCTTAAAACTTCTGAATATCGTTTTTTATGTGCTTTTCTCTTAGTGTATCAAATTCTAATAAAATCGCATCACTCCTCCTATAACCAATTTTTTTCGATTATAGATTTTCGATATTTATCGGGTGTACCTCGAAACAAAATCTAAGAACACTCGCAGATGCTTATAGTACAACTGTGTAAATGTTCAAGAAAATCGGTTCAGCCGTTTCGGAGTCTATAGGTAACGGACACACAGACAGACACATACACACACATAGAGACAAAATTCCATTTATAAATAAGTTTAGATATTCGCTCGTGCATTGTCCGAAATTTGAATATTGTAGCTTGTAGGGGAATACGAAGACAAAACAAATACGAACAAGCGTAAAATGCGAAAATGTTAATCCTTATTAGTTCAACAATATAATGTTGGATTATCCTGAAAATAATTTTCATGAAAATATCTATAGCAAGCAGCGAAGTTACTTTAAGATCACCTGATTCACTGCTGTTTTCGAAATTCTTTCACGTCAGAATCCCTCTTGCACATTAACAAACCTACCATTCATTGTGGAGGGAATATTGCTGCCATATCTGTTTGGGTGATCCTGCTATTATCCCGAGGTTTTCGGCAACATAAAATATTTTATTATTATTTCTATATGCTTCCAAAAATTCCAAAAAAAATCAGTAAATATCATCAGTCAAGACAACTCCATAGCCGTAAAGTGGATTCGCTGTTTGCTACAAATATTTTTAAGACAGTATATTTCCTCCTTTTATTGTTGAACTAGTAAGAATTCTATTCTAAGGGTTATATTTTTGCATTTCACGTCTGTGAAATTTTGTCTCTTCCTTGCTCCCTTAACATCTACAATCTTCAAAAATTATTCAGCCAACGTTAATCGCCATCTAAAACAATTTAGTTTATTTTCATATAACCTCGCTATTCTCTTTAACTTCCACTAATCCCTTGCTTCATCGTTAATTTTAGTACAACTATTTAAAATATATTAACCATTATTTGAAATGACTTTCCGTAAATATTCGCCAAATTTTTGCATATATTAATGTGAAATATTTATTGATGTAATCTTGAATATGGCTTCAATTAATTAAGATTTCCCCATGAAAGAAGTTTGTAGCGATCTAAAATGGAGTAATTTTTAAGAGCAAAATAAACAGTGAAAAACATACCAAATGACTTCCAAAAATGTATAACCGGTTATACATTTTGTACATTGATTTTTTCTTTAATTGTGAAGAACAACATTTTTCTCCTGATGATAGAGCAAGGAACTTTTCTATCAACCATTAAAGGACATTTTGCTGTTGCTAAACGTATGAATACGCATTTAAAAATTGATTGCTTTTTTAAGAAGTCGAAACAAATAATGTCACAAAAATCACGCAACATTACTTATTATTACTTCTGTTCCCTGTATCTTATTTCTAAGGGATTGTTGTGGAGATTTATTTTTGATAATCTACTTCTTTTTGCTATCGCATATGACTTCTGTATGTAACCTGTACTTATATATTTAAGTAATGTTAGTGACAGACATTCGTAATTAAAATTAACTCCCAAAAACGATAATTGATTTGGACATAAAGTAATATTCATTTTTGTCTAATATTATGGCGAGGCTTCGTTCAAAACTATATTAATATATTTATTTAGTTTTGTTCTATGCGAAAAGGCAAACTATTTCTTTATAAAGAGGTGGTTAGAGATACAAAACAGAAGACGTGGTATAATAACGAAACATTAATGTGTTCTGTTGAGGCTGTAAGTTAAAAGTTAAGAAACTTTTGTAACTTTTATTTAAGTATCCGGGGTTAAGAGTGAAAAGAAATTAAGAGATACGCATTCGTTTTAGGTTGACTTGAGATAAAGAGAATAATACGGTGCATTTACCAGAAAAAGAAAAAGATCAATGTAATGAAAAGAGAAAATAAAATGCCAATCAAGTCATTTGGTTAGGATGAAAGAAAATTGAGGCAGGTGAGAGCTGACACTCAGAGAAATGCGATTATTCAAGCAAAAGGAATAAAGGAAATTAGACGGAGCTGAACGTAAGGCGTAATACAAAAAGATTATCTATAAATACATATAAACGCATAAAGACATATACGCTAGTATGCTAATATATATTCATACCGGCACAATCAAGTACAAGACTATAATATGCACGAACACTCAGACACACACATACAAACACAGACACACAAACACACGTGCGTGAAGGGTAAGAGAGAGAGCGAGAGGGTTACACAGAGATTATATAACTTTTTGCATGGGTTAGGTTTATAGTCTAAGAAACATCAAAGTAAATTTGAGTTTATGCTAGACTACTCTCACAGCAATATATATATATATATATATATATATATATATATATATATATATATATAAATAAACTCCGAGTCGGGCATTAGACGTAGAATAATGTATTTATAATTTTGCTAGACTACTCTCACAATAATATATATGTATATATATATATATATACTTCGCAGAAATGATCATAGGACACATATAATTTTATAAGATTTATTTGAAACATATATAAATTCAACGATACGTATTAAACCAAAGGTTGCACCCCAGATACATTTACTTACATAAATATATATATGTGTGTGTTTGTGAATAACGAATATATATATATATATATATATATATATATATATATATTAATTGTACAATGTTTTGTTATGAAGTTAAAGTCAAGAATATATTACTGTGAACGGCCGTGTCAAATTTTCAAGCAAAAATACTAGCAGACCGGAATCCTCTTCTAGAATCAGTATTGTAAACGAGGAAAAATTATGAAACGCTCATTTTTTATGGGTAACCTGAATGAACGGAAAAGTAAATTATTTTTTTGCTTTTAAAATAATTTCTTACTTAGAAGAGACAATCCAAGCAAACACTCTCTTGTTTACAACGGCGTCTCTAACACCTTCACATAGAGCAACGTGTGTGATCTGGCTAACAGAAAACCAGTCCAAATCAAAATCCACAGCACAAGTCAGACTATTTATCAAATGATCCGTAATGGAAGACCGTATGTATTTCGAATGTTATCACTAGACGAAAAGATTTTATTGAGTATTTTAGAAGGCATATATTGTTTAATCCCAACATCCAAACGATGAGTCGTTCTACCTTTGTAGTCGACTCCACAACTACATTTAAAATGGTAAATAACGTTTTTACATGGTATGACAGATCGTGTTTTAAACAAAACATGTATGTATAATGCATAATGACACTCACGTTTGGTTTGACTTTTCATAACCAACGATGGTGCATTTTCCAAATGTTGCAGGTTTAATTTTGTTAAACTCAGCCATCTTCCGTCGAATAACTGATTGACTCATGTCTGACGATAACCATTGTTCACAAAAATACTAGTTATACAATTAATTTCATCTTTCAATGGGCCATCTAAACAAATCATGAGCGCCTTGTAGGTCAAAGTCTTACTCAAATTAATCTTTTGTTGTTTAGAACAAAAAGAATCCAATCGAGTGTAAAGTCCAGTAAAGTTAGCCTTCCTATAAACTGAAGTAATAAAAGAGGAAGGTTTTCTATGAACCAGAATATCTATGAAGAACAAAAGAAAATTGACCTCCTTATTTAACGTAAATTTAAGGGCAGGATAAATACAATTGTGTAAGGAGAAAAATAGGTTAACCTTTGATTCATTGTTGAAAACACAAAAAGTGTCACCAACATAACTTGAGTAAACCGTGAGCCTTGAAGAACTTAAAAGTAGGTTACTTTCATGAAAACGCACAAATATATTAGCCAAACCAGGACCCAAATGAAAACCGATGACTACATCAACAGTTTAACAATACATTTTATTGTCAAAACTGAAATGGACAGACATTGAGGCAAATTTCATGAGTTCGACGCAAACATTTTCGGTTAATTTCGGTAGGTTCAAATGAATGCGATATATGTTTATTTACATCTACGGGCCTGAATAATCAATAAAACCTTTTAGGGAAATCTGCGTATTTCGGTATGATTTCGAACCTGAGTTTCCTAAGAGAAACTGTCATTGGAGCTAACTTCTTTTAACCGCTCTCAAACCTACGTCCTATGAAAGAGACCAGCATAAGTTTTGATGTGTCCTAACCGCTCCCGAACCTGTGTTCCCTAGAGAAGACCGTCATTAGATTTGATGTGTTTTAAACGTGCAGGAACCTACGTCCCCTAGGGAAAATCATCCTTAGATCTCCTTTCTTTTAACAGCTCAGGAAGTAGTGTCCTCTGAAAGAAAACCGTCATTAGATGTGATGTATTTTAACAACTCAGTAAACGCGTTTCCTTGAGGAAACGTTCATTAAATCTCATCTGTTTTAAACGCTCAGGAACTTGCGTCCTCTAGAGATAAATATCTTAAATCTGACGTGTCTTAATTGGTCAGGTAAGACTATGTGGTAAAGTTCTTAGACACGTCACAATAAATGACAATTTCTCTTAACAAACTCAGCTCCAAATCCTGCCGAAGATTTCTCGATTATATTTACTAATCATATATAGTAAAGTTTATTGCAACCGGATGATTCCTAATGTTTTAAAAATGTATTCTGATTTATTTTTATATATATATATATATATATATATATATATATATATATATATATATATATGCGTGCAGAAATTCTAAGCGTCTGCTGAACACCTTTCATTCTCATTAAAATGTTACGTATTTTAAGAACTGTCTTCCCTTACGAATAATAGATCCCTACTGTAAAACTTATTGTCTGCTCCACAATACTTAATTATAAACTCCTTCGGTGGTCATTCGGCGGTAATTAAATCTAACAACACGTCAGAATAACAAGGCTCCGTGGTAGAGAAATGCTTTTATGCTATATTGTATGATATAAGTAGGTAATATTTGTCTCAAATTAGATTCATTTAACTTTAAATTTTCTCAAATAATTATTCAGAAATATATATTTTAAAATATTTAAAATATATATTTTATTTTTGCAAGATTTTTAAACCGAGCATTAATTTTTCTTTGCTCATGTATCAAAATAGCCGATTTTATCGATTTTACTGTAAAAAATCGATTTCGATCAATACAGTCTATATATGTCTAAAATACACCACAGAGTAGTTTGCTTACTGAAAATAGTAGATATGATATCCTTTATGTCTCAGTTAAAATCGAAAATGAAACTTTAAGAAAGTTTTCATTTTAAAAACTAATTTTACAACATACGTATGACAAATTAGTGAAGGTGCCTACACAAAATTAATTTCTTCATGCAAAGTAAGATTTGGAAGGAATTATTATTCGTATCTGTTAACAATGACATCATATTGAGATGTGATAATTCAACAAAACCTTTGTTCGCCTGCACCGTTTCCGGTTCAGTTCTATAATTTATTTATTTATGGAAAACTCAAGAATAAAATTAATGTGAAAAGATATTAAATATTCCAAATCGGAAAAGCGCCATTGCGTGTCGTTTAGGTTGAACTCATTGATCCAGTCAGAGGGCACATCATTCCGTGTTGATGCTTAAATGATATCATCAGACCAAAAATACTTCAGTTACCCACTGAGACACATTAGACACGAAGGTCATCACTTTTAGCTAATTAGAATCTATTATCTGCTCATTCATCTTTGCTGTTAAAAATATAGAAATAAAATTGTTTCGGCAAAAATGAAATCTAAATTGTATCAAGAAGTAGCTTGTAGTTTATGGGTGTGGGGAGTAACGAACGCGACATTATGACGTCACGTTGTCTATTTGATGAAAACTAACCGAAGCAAAAAATGGTTTCAAACGTGCGTGAAAGTGTATTTTCTTTTTTACCGTCATTTGAATTATTTTAGTGTTTCTGCATACAAATATTTCCTACAAGGGTGTAAATGTAAATCTTTCTTCATAAAACGCACTAGTTGTGACACACACACACACACACACACACACATACACACATATATATATATATATATATATATATATATATATATATAAAATTTATATGTTTAAAAATTATTTATAATGAATTCTCGTAGTTGAGTAGATGCTCTTGTTTTTAATTAAACAGCATTTTTATTTACATCTGCTAGCAATAAGAATAGAGAAATCTTGTCAGGATATTATTCGTAATCCTTCTCGTTTTGAGCCTGCATTCTCTATGGGAAACTGTCATTATATATATCTTTCCGCTTGAAAGCAGCTGAGACGGGTTAAATATCGGACAAATCCCAAAACATTTTATTACCCCTTAAAGCAGAAAGAGATTCCCTCACGAGTATAAGATGTAAACTAATACTGCACACAAGAAAGACGATGAATGACAAACATTGTCTAAAAGCGGTCGCGAGTCCAGAAACACGTGTAGAAGAATAGAAAATAAAGATAAAAATAGAACTCATTGTACATATTTTCTATAGTTTCTCATCTAGGTCCCACCCTTTTACTTTCAAACCAATAAGATGTAAACAAAAATTCTACTCTAACAGCTTCTTTTCCCGCACTTTCAGCCTATGGCATTCCCTTTCATTTATTGCTTCCCCGTCATCTGCAATCTCCAAGAATTTAAATGTAAAGTCAATAGTCATCTTCTGTCTCACTAACTTGCATTTTCTGTCGCATGCTCTCAACTCATTTCTGCAGTATTCTCATCCCACTCCTACCCACTTCCTGATATCAACTTTATTCTGTCGCTCCTTCGCAAAACATTCCTTCTATGTAACCTCCCTCACACCAGTGGCAGTATAATGCCTGGCTTGGGGCAAAACGATTATAAAAGAAATCACTTGCGTTTTCTCTTTTTATTTATATAATCGTGATTGTGGTAATAACGATGAAGACAATAGTCTGAAGAATATAAATAGCATAAATAGTTAAAATTACTAATCTCATGTTTATAAGTACGCATATACCTTTTGGTATTTTTATTGACCTAGAAACGGATTTCATATTCTTTTTTTGTTAATATCGAAACATATTACTCAGCGTTTTCTTAATAAGTTAAATATTCAAAAATACCTTCAACAATGTCTTATTGATCTCATTCCTTTAGAGTTGACAAGGAAAATAGCCATGACATGAAAATGATGTTAATAATTATGATGACATACATTGAAAACATCTTTAAGGATTCTTGAAGAAATAGAATATACAATTATTTCTTTAAATTCAAATTAACTTATTTTTATGAATATGTTCTTCATTCTCTCAGGCGACTTTAAGATTCCATAACAATTTTCGACCAAAAAACTAAACCTTGGCGTTTTGAAGTTTTCCAGGAAATCAAATTTTTTCATTAATAGAATTCTGAAAAGAACAAAATATATTATAATGCAAAGATGAAATATTTGATAAATACAAAGTGCAGGTGAAAAAAGTTTAACTCTATTTTTTATCTCGTTATCTATGAAATATAACCATATATTCATGGAATATTAACAATTTAATTTTAAAGAATTCTGGAGGCATTTTGTCAGCTAGTGTCTTAAAATGTTCTGATTAGAAGAACCCTTTTCTTTAACTCAAAATGTTGTGGACGGATTCCTGTCTGACTTCTTCGTTACAGTTTAAATTATATACTGAAGACTATTTCGTTTGTTTGTTAAAACACTTTTGTAAGCCAACTGATTTTCATTTCACTTATTCTGCTATAACTTGCATGCTAGTGTATTAAAATCTCATCTCACTCTTCAATCGTTCGCAAAAGGCGTACATGTTCCATTTCAATCGCGAAATATATACGGATAACAGCATAAGCATCTTAAATACAGTTATGTGAATATTGTACATAAAAAACACACTTGATTTTAATATTTACAGTATTTACTCTCAGTCTATATGAAGTATTCAGGCTAGATACAAAATATCCATAGTTCCAGTTCTTGACTTTAACTTTATTATTATATTCAAGACGTTTCGGCCATTGTAGTCCCCGTTCTTTTTCTTGTGATATATGTTGGAATTACGAAGAAAAACCTTTATTTCGTCCTCCGGTGTAGATTCTTCTAGTTACACATCCCGAGTTTTTTTCGTAATATCTCGATTTCATTTACTCCACTTTAGTAACTCATATTTCCATTTGTTCTTCGCCGCTGCTGTCGTCAGGTAATTAACTCGAAACAGATGGATAAATCATTGTCTTGCTTTGATAAACTATTTTTATTTGGACGTTAAATTCCTGCGCCTCTAGTATTAATCTTAGTTTTGATAAAAATGCATAATCATTGATAATTAATATTATTTCACATATTTTGATGGATAATAAGATTGAGCTGGCCCAAAATTAACGCACCGGCACGTGTATTGCTATAGCTAGTTAATACCTGAAATCGAATTAGTATTACAATGTGTATGTTTGTGTGTGTATTTGGTTGTCCGGAAATATCATGTCTTTTTTAAGGGAAATTAAAATATACAACAAAATGATGCAGTCAAATATTTATTAAACAGGTGGGGAAACAAAATTGAAACAATTTTTGCCGGATCTCCAAAGAAATTTGAGTTTGGTATTATTCTGATGGAAATTCAACAACTCGCTATTTTTGGTAGTCTTTCTTGAACTGCAGTTCATAATTCGTCCACTTGCAAACAGTACATAGCAGAATAAACTGGCTGATTACTTGGCAAAATCGCATTGATCATTATTTCTTTTCAGTTCTACCAGATGCACAGCATGGCATTTTGAGATAGAAAACAGATACTAGATTTGCTATAGTTGCTTTATATTGCTTACTCACGGATAATTTTCGCAGAACATTGTTATAACTGATGCATTTCCACACCCATTTCCATGTTTCTTTTTATAGAAAATCAAAGATCTATACGATCAAAAAAAAAAAGAAGTTTATTCAGCCCATGTGATGGCCAAACATCTTAGTGATTTGGGGACCTAAGATTCATTAAGAACTAATGAATGTTGAATTTTGATAACTTATCGATTTTTAATGTGGTTTATTCTCAGTAACGTTTTGCTCGTCATCAGTAGTGGGAGGGATACCTATGTTTTCTTCATCAATAAGGGTTCAATATTCTTCTGCAAACTTAGTAGTGAATCACTTCCGTAGAGTTTTAACAGCTAAAGCATATTTACGTACACAGCATGCAGCTTTTTTTGTTTTATTTCTTTCTCTTCTGTGACATTTTTGCATTTTCGGGAATAAAAAGTATAAAGTGTCTAAAATGCATTTTGTAGTCTTCCATTTTTATATGAATTTTATATGATCTCCAAATTGACACGAATTACATCATTTTAAACGTTTTTCTCAAGAGATTATTTGAAGTTTGCGCTGATCTTAATTGCAAGCATATTATATCTGTCGATAAACTTGACGTATTCTTACGTAAACGACTAAAATTCGGCATGATCTTTACTGACACACCTTTCTTTCTCTCTCTCTCTTTCTCTCTCTCTCTCTCTCTCTCTCTCTCTTTATATATATATATATATATATATATATGTATATATATGTATTATTATTTTTATTATGATTATCAATATAGTGGTTCCATTTGAGGTCTGAGGAGAGTGTAAGGCCGAGGAGGCGTAGTGTGTTGCTCTCAGGGAGAATCGAATGGTCCATGTTTAAGGGAGGCAGAAGATGTTGCCTGTGATGGTTGACAGACAACAGCTTGGTCTTAGACGCATTGAAGTTGACAAGCCACTTGCAGGATTTTTTTCCCGCCTGAATCCATCCTGCATATATACAAATCAACCATCCTTCCGTGCATGGAGTACTGCTGCCATTTATGGTCAGGCGCCCCTGCCGTTAACCTCGGTTTTCTCGACAGGCTCCAAAGGAGAGTCTGTAATGTGATAGGAATTGATCCGGCGGCTCGACTGCAGCCACTTCCCCACCGTCGAAATGTGGCCTCCCTTTGTCTATTCTATAAATACTTTCATGGCTTCTGGTCGGACGAACTTAAGTCACTGATGCCTCTTCAACAGGTGTTTACTTGTGCAACGAGACAGGCAACTGGGTCCCACCCATTCACAGTCAGGTTAGCCAAATGCAGACGACAATTCTACTCCTGCAGCTTCTACTCTCGCACTTACCGCCTGTGGAAATATCTCCGACATTCTTGTTTCCTAACGCCTACAACCTCCAGAAATTTAAATGAAATGTCAATACTCATCTATTAACCACTGGACTCTAGCTCTCTCCCCACTATATCCTTCCCTTTCTCTCCACCTATGTATCTGTCATCGCACCTAAATACTCACCTTTCTATTACTGACTTCTAACTACTTTGTGCTCCTCACTCTTTTCTAATTAATCTTTTTACAGTTATGTAGCACTCAGCTCATCAGTGGCATTTCTGCCTTGCTCGGGGTGAAATGATTAAAAAAAATATTATTATGATTATTATTATTATGCCATACTCTAAATCAATCAGTATAAAGCTTACATTTTCATACGCCATCATCAGGCAGTAAAGTATGAATGACTTACAACGTTTTATATATATATATATATATATATATATATATATATAATATATATATATATATATATATATATATATATATATATTTACATTTATATATATATATACATATTTATATATATATATAAATATTTATATATATATTTATATATATATGTATATGTTTATATATATATTTATATATATATATATTTATATAATACATATATTTATATATTTTATATGTATTTATATATTTATATATATACATATATATATATATTTACATATATATATATATATTTATATATATATATTTATATATATAATATATTTATATATATAAATATTTATATATATATATATATATATTTATATACATATATTTATATATATATTTATATATATATTTATATATTTATATATATATATAAATATTTACATATATAGATATATATAAGAAGATTGAAAAATAAATATAAAAAATAAAAAAATGATAAGATATTAATATAAGGTAAAAATAAAGTGTTCATCAAATAATAATCATTACGTGGGGTACGAGGTTACATCAACTTGCTTAATGGTGTGTGCAAATCTCATAGACAGTTGTGTTTCAATATTTTACCTCATAAACGCAAACATGTTAATAGAATGTAAACCGCAACAAAGAGAAGACAATAAAAATGATTAAATTACAAGGAAAAGAAAAGAGAGAATAGAAAAAATTAGTAAGATCATTAAAAAAATCAAATTTTGGAAAAGAAAATATTAATTAAAATAAAATAAATTAAATTAAAATCAAAACCATCATAATGGATAAGACAAATGAAAAGTGTAAAAAATAAAATTAAAATTTAAATAAAAAATGAATCTAAAAGTGAATTGTTCTTAAATACAAATAAAAGATTCATAACAATTAAAAATTACCCATTTAATATGCAAAGTGAAATGCATAAAATGTAACGAGTAAATATTAAAAATATTGAGACAAAATTCAGATAATTTCAGATATTTAAGTGTATGGCAAATTTTATTGAGCCAAAAGTTTGTGATTTCCTCAAATTGTTTCAGTAAGTACGTTTTTTCGAATTTGATTGTATGGATTTTTCTTGTAAGCAAAAGAAACATATTTCATGTTACGATTTACATGTTCTATATATATATCTAATATTTTCTTCTCAACTGTAAGAGACTTATTTGCGTCTTAGTTATATTTAGAGAGAGAAGTAGAAGAAATTATGGAAACATAAGTTATACTGGGGAAATTGAGAGTTAAGATTATTTTTAATACTTCCCATATAATTTTGGTTAGATTAAATTTACGGTAGTGGAGATGGTAGTTTGATATACTATAGAATCTGTAAAGCATTTATTTTGCAAAGGGCATGCGTTAGAATTTGACGATTATAGAAAATAGGGTTATCATTAATTATGGCAACTTGGTTACGATTAATAACGTAACGCTGTTTCACGAGTTAATTATTATGTTTTCTTGTTATTATATCAAGATTATCAGTGCAGCTATAACTAATTTTCAATGTATTTTTATAAAATATAATTGCCGTAAATAGTAAAAATATAAAACACCTAAGAAATACATTTGCACCGGCACTGTAGTTCAGTGGGAGCTCCAGTCTTGTAAAGTGGAGATCGAGAGTTCGAATACCTCCGTATAGCTCACTGTGACTGTAATTTTGTTTTCTCTAAAATTTCCGCATAATGAAAAAATAAATGATTGTTAAAAAACAAAGAAAACGTCGGCTCCTTAACTCACTTGATTAGAGCGACAGTTTAGCAAATTTGAGGCCGAAAAACCGAATCCCCTCGAAACCTGATTGTGTCTGTAATTTTATCGTATCTAAAATTGCCGCATTAACAAAAATTAATAATTTAACCAGCAACATTGCATCGGCGCAGTAGCTTAGGGCACCAGGTTTGTAAACTGGAGGTCGAATGTCCGAATTCCACCGGAGCTAGATTGTGTCTGTACTTTTGTCGTATCGACGATTGCCATATTAATAATAATAATAATAATAATAATAATAATAATAATAATAATAATAATTTGACCAGCAACATTGTATCGGCTCAGTAGCTCAGTCTTGTAAGCTGCAGTTCGAGAGTCCGGAGCCTCACTGTGTCTCAAATTTTGTCGTATCTACAATTCCGGTATTAAGAAAAAATAAACAAATCTAACGAACAGTATTGCATCAGCTCCGAAGACTTTTAAACTGAGTTCGAACACTTCCGGAACCTCAATGGGTCTGTAATTTTGTCGTATTAATAAAAATAAATAAACGTTCTACACGACAACTCATAGGTTCGGTAGCTCAGTTGGTTGGAGGGCCAGTCTAGTAAACTACATGGCACCAACTCCGCAGCTCAATTATTTAGTATCTTTTAAAACAGAGGTCGAGAGTACGGAGCCTCACTGTGTCCATAAATTTGTCTACAATTGCCATACTAAGAAAAAATACAGCCATGTAAAGTTACAGTAGTCTACGGCACCGTATCTAAATTGGTCAGATCGCCAGTCCAGTAAATTAAGAATTCGAATTACCCCGGACATATCTGCAATTGCCATGTTAAGAAAAAATAAATAAATGTAATAAACCACGTGACAACGGGTCCGTATCTCAGTTAGCTAGAACGCCAGTTTAGTAAACTAGAGGTCGAGTGTTCGAATCCCTCTGGCGTCTCATTGTGCTTGAAAATTTATCTTATGTTTGATTACCGTAGCAACAATAATAAGTAAATGTAATAAAACCCTCCGTATCTCAAATAGTTACAGAACCCGTTTTTTTAACTGGAGATCGAGATCCCGAATCCCTCCAGAGTCACACTTTGTCTGTAATTTTGTCCTATCTTTATCGATTAAAAATAATAAATAAATGTAATATACCTCATGGCATGGGCTGCGTAGATTAGTTGGTAAGACCGACAGTCTCTTAAACTGTATGTCGAGAGTCCGGAGCCATACTGTGTTTGTTATTTTGTCGTAACTACGATTGACGCTTGAAGAAAAAATAAATAAATGTAAAATGCCGAATGGCGTCGGCACTGATGCTCAGTTAGTTAGAGCGCAAAACCTGTAAATTGGTGGTCGAGGGTCAAAATACCACAGGAGCCTCACTGTGCTTGTAATTTTATCGTATATACAATTGCGGTTTACAAAAAAACAATAAATAAATATAATTAACCACATGTCTTTGTGTCGGTAGCTCATTTGGTTACAGAGCAAGTTTTTCAAACTAGAGGTCAAGATTCGGAATACATCCGGATTCTCACGGTGACTGTAATTTTGTCATATCTACAGTCGCCGTATTAAGAAAAAATAAATAAATGTAATAACACTCATGGCATGGGCTCCGTAGCTCAGTTGGTTAGAGCACCACCTGTGTAACCTAGACGTCGACAGTCCGAATCCCTGTAATTTTGTTGTAAAAAGTACATATAATAAGCAAAATGGAATCGGCTCTGCAGCTCAGTTGTTTAAAACACCAGTCTTTTAACTTGGAGGTCGAGATTCCGAATTCCTCCGGGGCCTCACGGTGTCTGTAATTCTGACTTATCTACAATTGCCGTATTAATAAAAAATAAATAAATGTAACAAATCATCGAAGCTGTCTAGAATCTAGTAAACAGGAGGTCGAGAGATCGAATCCCTCCGGCGTATCACTGTGTATGAAATTTTATTGTATGTACGATTGCCGTAAAAACAATAATAAACAAATGTAATGAACAAAATAGCATCGGCTCCGCATGTCGGTTAGTTAGAACGCCAGTCTTTTATACTGAAGATCGAGAGTCAGAAACCTCCGGAGTCTCATTGTGTCTGTAATTTTGTCGTATCTACATTTGCCGTGTTTAGAATAAATAAAAAAATATGTAATAAGAGACATTGGTTAGGGTACCATTCTCGTAAAACGGAAGTCGAGAGTCTGAAACCCTATAAGGCCTAATTGTATATGTAATTTTAAGAAGAAAAGTAATTTTGGCGTATCTACATTTGCCGTATTTAGAATAAATAAAAAAATATGTAATAAGCGACATTGGTTAGGGTTCCATTTTCGGAAACGGGAAGTCGAGAGTTTGAATCCTTATAAGGCCTAATTATATATTTAATTTTAAGAAGAAAAGTAATTTTATCGTATCTACAATTGCCGTATTAAGAAAAAAATAAATAAATGTACTTAACCACAAGTCATTGGTTCCGTATATTAGCTGGTTACAGCGTCTGTCTTTTAAACAAGCGGTCGAGATTTCGAATACATGCCGAGCCTCAGTGTGTGTTTAATTTTATCGTATCTACAATTGCAGCATTAAGAAGAAATAAGTAAATGTAAGACTCCACATGACATCGGCTCCATAGCTCCGTTGGTTAAAGTGCAAGTATCATAAACTTCAGGTCGAGATTCCGAATTCGTCCAGACCTCAGTATGTCAGCAATTTTGTCTTTTATATAATTGATATATTATGAGTAAATGTAAGATTACCAGAGTCAGCGGCTCATTAGTGCATTTGGTTAGCGCGCCTCGCTTGTAAGCTGCAAACTGTTAAGTGGTTAGGGCGCCAGTTTTGTAAACTGGAGGTACAGAGACCGGAGCCTCAGTATGTGATTTTGTCGTATCTACAATTGCTGTATTAAGAATAAATGAGTAAATGTAATACTCCACATGGCATCGGCTCCATTGTACAGTTGAATAGGACGCCAGTCTTCTAAACCAGTGCTCGCGAGTCTGAATCCCTGCAAAGCCTAATTGGATATGTATTTTTTTGTACCGATATTAGCCGTATTAAGAAAAAATAAATAATGGTAATAATCGACACGGCATGATCTCCGTAGCTATGTTTGTCAGAGCGCCAGTCTTGTAAACTGATGGTCCAGTATCTGAATACGACCGGATCCTCACTGTGCTTGTAAATTTATTGTATCTACAATTGCCATATTAAGAAAAAATAAATAGATGTAATTAACCACAAGTCATTGGTTCTGTAGCTCAACTTGTTTCAGTGCCTGTATTTTAAACTAGAGGTCGAGATTCTGGACACATTCCAAGCCTGACTGTGTCCGTAAGTTCATCGTATCTACAGTTGCCGTATTAAGAACAAATGAGCAAATTCAGAAATCACATTGTTTACAGCGCCAGTTTGTAAACTGAGGTCGTGAGTCCAAATCCATTCGGAGCCACACTGTATTCCTAATTTTGTCGTATCGACAATTGCAGTACTAAAATAAAATAAAGAAACGTATAAAACAATTATCCTTGGGCTCAGTTGGTTAAATCGCTAGTCTAATAAAATGGTGGTCGAGATTTCAAATCCCACCAGAGTCTCTCTGTGCTTGTAATTTTATCGTATCTTCAATTGCCGTATTAAAGAAAATTAAATAAATTTAATTACCTGTATTGCATTGGCTCCGTGTCTTATTTGGTTAGAGTGCTAGGTTGTAAACTAAAGGTCGAGATCCTGAGTCTCTTCAGAGTCTCACAGAGGTTGAAATTGTATCCTATCTACGATTGACGTATTAACAAAAAATAATTAAGTGTAGTAAACTACATGGCGTAGCGCAGCTAATTAAAGCTTCAGTCTCGTAAGCTGGAGGCCAAGTGTCTGAATTCCTCCACGCCCTCAACGTTTCAGTTATTTTGTTGTATTTACAATTGCCGTATTAAGAAAATATAAATAAAGTTAAGAAGTGACGTAGTGCAGTTGGTTAGGACGCCAGTCTTGTAAACTAAAGGTCGAGAGTCCGAATACCTTTTCGGAGCCTCATTGTAAATGTAATTTTGTAGTATCTACAATTGCCGTATAAAGGGAAAATATAAAAATGTAATGAACTTCATTACATCCGTTCTGTAGCACAATTGGAGAAATTGCGTGTTGGCCAAAATTATAGCTAAATGCGCTTACACAAAGAAAACTTTTTGACAATTTATATATAATAAACATTTATAGATCACATGAAAATCACATAAAAATTAACCATAATATTTTGTCTGTAATTTCTAATGCACTTTGCATATACATATATATATATATATATATAGATAGATAGATAGATAGATAGATAGATAGATAAATGTGTGCCTCTGTGAGTATGTGTGTGTGTGTGCGCGCGAGGCATAATAAAAAGAAACCACTTCAAGTTCGAAAACTCATCTACGTTCGAAATAAAACCTAATCTGATCTGTAACTCTAAATCGTAAATTATGCTCTAAAATACGCAAAAATATACGTGGGGGAGACACAAGGCCTGAATAAAAGAGTACCCTGCACAGAAGTAACAGGAAACTAGTGAATTACATGAAATTGTACGTTTCCAAACGCTTACACGAATGCAGTGGATGTAAATTCAGAATAATGCTTATCTACCTAAATGCAAATTATGACACTGTCATGATACAGGAAGATATATTTATAAAAACATACCAGTCTTTCCTCAACAAAACAACACGAAAAGCCTAAGAAACCCACACAGACACACTAAATTCAAACTAAATTCAAACAAGAGAAAAAATAGTGAAACCTTGCAAAAATGAAAAAAATAGTATTTAAAAAATAACATAAAAATAAATGGCCCTTACGATTGATTCAAAATAGCTGAAAACGATTTTGAAGTATAGAGTAGGAATCCAATTTTACAAACCAATGTTAAAAAAATATTGTTAGCGAAAGTTAAATGATTCCCAAATTTGAAAAGATTTAACGAGCGAGTGTGAAAGAAAAAAACAACAAAAACACAACATACACGCACACATATGAACGTTCTGACCTGCTCACCGACCAATTATCTATATATATATACAGATGATTTCAGGCTGTCAGTAAAAAAAAAAACAGATTTCAGTATGTATAGTCACAAGTTTATATCCCTGAAGAGACTCAACTTTGAGTTCGAAACACGTGTATCGACACAAATAATATTATGGACACTTAATACATAAAAACAAGTAATATTAATATTAATGATAACAATAAATCTACCCTTTACCTAAATAGTTCACGGCTTTTCGAACTATATATATATATATATATATATATCTTCCTCTTCTTCTTCTTCTTCTTCTTCTTCTTCTTCTTCTTCTTCTTCTTTCTACTTCTCTTTTACCTCCCACTTCTTCACCATTATCTTAAGCAACGTATTATACATTATACAATATTAACATTTTACAACGGTCACTTTTTATTCCGAGGCTGACGATTGTCCCGTGTATTAGATTCATCGTTAGACGAAATTTTGACCAGCATATTATATATATATTACAAATGCACACACACACACACACACACACACACACACACACACACACACACACACACACACACACACACACACACACATACACACACACATATATATATATATATATTTGAGCATGTTTTGTATAGATTATTGGATTATACATAATCTAATTTTAGCTGATTGCTTGTATGCCTTGCGTAAATACTGCTGTTCAAATTCTCCATCCAAGATCTGGCCCATAATCATGTAATGCATCGAGGCTGGCATGGTTTATTGTCAAATAATACATTTCTTTTATATTGCTTGGGCATGGTGTTTACAAAGCAACTGCACGAAGTGGAAACAATCTTTCTTTGTGACCAGCGATCTTCAGCACCAGATAGAATGACGTATGACTCTTTTGAATTCTGCCGCATGACCGCTCAGATTATCAGCGGTGTAGCCAAACTACGCATTGAATGCATTACCATGACCTCTGTCTCTCGCGAAAGTAATCATTTGATATCAATGGATTTTCAGTTTAGGGACATTCGGTTTTTACTCATTTTGTGTATAGCGAGAGCAAACACTGTGTATGTTTTGTCCCATTCATTTCTCTCGTCTTTGTTACAATGTTATAAAAATGGTAAATGTGGTTCCGATGCCGTCTTACTGTCTCTTGTGTCTCATTTATACTCGTCCCTTTCATGAGGACTTCTATTTAATTCCGAAAAAGAGCCAAGCTCTCGTAATTTTGTATAAAAGCCAGAGCTTAATAAGGTTGACGTTGTTGATCCCATGATAGTTTGGTGGCAAAATTCTGAAACTGAAAATCGAATAATTGTCCAGAGTTGTTTTACTGAAATGATGGATTGCAAACCGAATCAGAAACAAAATTAAACAATGGATATTAAGGAAAAGACAACTAAAATAGTTTTTTTTTGAAAATACGGAAAGACAAATAGAAAGATTAAAGAAAATAAAGCAGGTAAATTATGTTAATGATATTATTTAGGGACATGTAAATATTTCTGAGATCTTAGATAATACATTTAAATAGGAAAGATAAATACAAAATGAAGTATTTTTCTGCAATATTATCTCAGATTTAATAGCGATTTAAATTTGACATAAAATATAGATACCAGTAAGAAGACAGTCTTGCATAATTAATTTCAATAAAAATTTAGCAGCCAAAAAATCAGTATTTTAAATCGATATAACATACAGTAGAAAAGTTACTCAGCAAATGTTTTTGGCCTCTTGATGGCATGCGTCTTTAAGAGAAGACGACGGAAACATCAGAGTTTAATGAAAATCCGTTAGATTTTAAGAATGATGTATTTTTTTTCTTTTCAGATGCTTCGGACAGAAAATTTTCTTTTATCTATATTTTTCTCTCTAATGAAAACTCTAACATATTTTCTCCCTAATAAAGGCGCTTCACTCTAAATTTATTCGTTATGATTAGATATTTGTTGAAATATGAAGTAGTTTGCATATCGCATTTTGCTAGTATTGTTCCTACGACGAGTTATTAGAAAAAACAAAAATAAGCCAAAAATCAACACCAAAACAATTTACTCGCAGAGATTTAAATTTAAATTCAGGTGATGTTAATGGATTCAATACGGGCAAGTATAAATATTTCTGGTTGTATGATGTCATTTTATAATTTATCGTATCTTCATCTAAATTTCAACGCTTTCCTTACCTATAAGTTTATCTTTAAATGTTCTTGACATTAATCATATTAAACCCATATTTTTATCGCGATATCGAGAACTTTATGCCAAAAAACCTGCTTACCAAAATGTCATTTTATCAGTAATCCACTGAAAAAGAACATCCTTGGCCATAAACCTGATCACAACTCAATAGTATAATCTATATATATATATATATATGCAGATAGATAGATATATATATATATATATATATAGAGAGAGAGAGAGAGAGAGAGAGAGATAAATAGATATTTCCAACTAAGCAGCCGCTCCTCAAATTTGTAGAATATCTCAAAGAGTTTTTTAAGATTATATTACTGTTAAATTTTTATTAAATTTAACATTGATTTTTTGTGTTTGTTTCTATTGTAATTTTCCTGAAGAAATAACAAATATTCTACGTTATATATATATATATATATATATAGGTGTGTGTGTGTGTGTGTGAGTGTGTGTCTGTACACTGATAACCAAATTCTCAAGGCCAGTTAAATGAAGAAATATATACCTTTTGTGTTTTTAGACAAAAACACATGATTGAGAAGAGCCTCGAACAATAAGTGAATGAAAAATAAAAAATAAATAGTTTTTGCATTTTTTGAGGAAAACTCGAATACGCGGAAATTTGAGGGTATGCAAAATTTAACTTAAAGAGCTAAAAATTGTCCTGCTAGAATTTTCAGTAGTATGTGACACAGCCGTTATTGTGAAAACCTTCAAAGTTTCGCGTTGGCGTATTTATTATAAGCCTTATTAGATGGTTGACTGGAATATTATTCCAAATGTGGATTCACAAACATTAAGCACTGTTTCGAATGGTCGCAAAAATCTATAGTCTACCCCTGCTATCAAACACCAAACATTTCCAGCACAACCCCGACAAAAACTATACTTCCATATCTCTTAGGCTCTTATGAGAAATTTACGATATGATATTGTCACCAGCAATAATACGTTGAGAGTGCTTTGGTTTTGCAACTGGACAATCCTGCGACGTTTAAACTCACAGTTTTAACCGCTGTAATTTGTTTTTATATATAACCCAGGAATAACATAGGAATATTTTGCCTCAGCTAATGCTTGAAAAAAAAATCAAAAGTAAAGTTTAGTATTAATATTCCAATAAGTACTTCAACACATTGTATTTAGAATATTTTCCCAGTTTTCAAATTTTACATATTTAATTCTAAAAGAGATTTATATCTTCTCTTATGTTTATTTTTTAAGCCCTAATCCAAGTAGGTGACTGTGAGTAAAATTTTTCTTTAGTATAATTAGCCTTAAGATTTTTGACAGCAGTGCGTGTGTATTTAAGCGATTATCGCTCCATGCAAGTTAGCAAGATCACTGAGGCACAAGGGGATACTGGCTCTGGAAGAATTGCGCACAGAAACATTAATATTAAACTTTTTTGCAGATTAATGTTTGCCGGAAAATATGGGGCTGGAAGGGATCTCTAGAAGCGTAAAATTCTAGAAAAGAAACTGGTATCATAGAAGTTACAGTTACATCTATTCGACTCAAATAAAAATTCATGAGATCACAGTAACAGTCTAGCATCTCCCTTGAATTCTTCTTCATTTTTTGCCTCGAAACGTGGGAAGCAATGATCGCCTTGTCCTATCCTGTCAGGACATAGGCGATCATGGCTTTTAGCTCGATTTCTCCTGTAACGCCTCGCAAACCCCATTTCTGTCATCCATCTGCTCAGGCCCTTCAAATATGTTCTCCGCTGCTTTCCCCTGTTTCTTTTTCCATCTATCTTGTCTATTAGTATTAGGTTCTCTAAACCCTAATTCCTCATTGCATGTCCCAATAAATTTTGTTGTCTCTTCCTTATGCTCTACTTTAATTTCCTTTTCGTTTACATTCTTTTCAAGACATCACCATTGCTCACATGCTCGGTCCATGATATCCGCAGCATCCTTCTGTAGAACCACATATCAATTGATTCAGCTGTTTCCTTCATATTTGTTGTTATGGTCCAGCATTCATTGTAATATTAAAGAACTGACATCACATAATGATCCAGTACCCTCTTCTTTGTTTCTAGTGAAAATTTTCTGTCTCTTAATACTTTACTCAGCTTCTGGAATGAGTCCTTCTCCCTGCCAATTCCCCTTCGGATCTCTGGGTTGCAAAACATCTAAAAAAACATAGAAAAGAGCGTATCAGAACAAAAGTATTTATCGAATAGACACAGAAGTAAAATTACAGCAAAGTGTGTATGTGTGTGTGTGCGTACACCACACGCACATGCAGTTATATATATATATATATATATATATGTGTGTGTGTGTGTGTGTGTGTGTGTGTGTGTGTGTGTGTGTGTGTGTGTTTTACTGCGTGCATGACCAGGATATCACAACATTCAAAAAATTCATTTTGTTATTATTTTGCAAAACTTTACAATGCAAGACAGCAAAGATGAACTCGCCCGAATCTCCCCAAAATGTCTTCATTCTTTCCTTGATGTAACTGCAATACAGGTAATTATTAAATATATAAACATCCATTGATGCACATGCTAACAGTGCAGTATTAACAAAAAGAACATTCTATTTTCATTTACAATTATTCACTTGTCAATAAATACTAAAAATAATATGAAATACATCATTATTTTTAAATCACTAGCGTATCCTAATAATTATGGTCGGCAGTATATATATATATATATATATATATATATATATATATATTTCATAGCTAAGTGATTACTCGCATTAGTAGTTTGCTTCATTCTCAGTGTAATATCCTAATTTCTAAAGGTTTGGACTGAAGTTACTAACAGTTCCTTGAAGGTGATTCAAGCAGAACCAGAAGAGTCAAGCATCACTGGTGCCGAGAAAGGAAGAATTCTGCTGAGCTAAGATAGTGCAAATTTGTTGTAGCAGTGTGTAAATTATCAAGGTCGTTAAATGTGCACGGATATTCAAGATTGAGTCAAACTTTAAGATGTTCCGTCGTTTTCATCAATCTTGAATATTTGCGATTCCCCAATTTACCAGTTGAGATCAGCATCATATATTCCCATTTATGAAGGTTGGCACTGCAGTAACCGACGGCTGAAAAAAGGCAATTTAGGCAGGACCAGATGGGTCAGATATCACTGGTGACATCCTGTGCGTGATCCTATACTAATGTTTAAAGATTATATATAATGTAGATTTATACTTGTGATCTAAAGCTATGAATGCGCTCAGCCTTTTTTTATTAGGTTCTATGCTAAATCAATTCCAGTTGTATTTGTGGACGGTTTTAATCGGCTCAGCTACCCCGACAATTGCTGTTAATATCATCATTTTAGTTTCATCAATAAGGTTGTGTGTCGTGTTTAGCATCCTCCAAAACATTAGCAAATCTTTCTAAAGGATTTTACAAGTAAATTGACATTATGAACTGATAAATATGATCTTTCCGAAAGTGAATATAAAAATGGGAAATATGAAATTTTAAGGGAAAGTGCGAAAAATGGGTAATTGTTTAAAAAATGCGGGGAAGCGTTAAAAAATGAAGGAAGTTAAACAGGACTCAAATAAGAGATGAAAGGAAATTTAAATGAATATTTAAACGCTAAATAAAATAGAAGATCTGGATAATAACAGAATAAAATAAAGAAGAAAGACTATAAAAATTGTATAAGATTTATTAAAAGAACAAAGTAGAAAATGAGAGATGAACAAAGAGCTAAGATAAAAAGAAATACTGAATAATAATATGGACGATGTTGAAATGAAATCACTGTGAATATATATATATATATATATATATATATATATATATACATACATACATACATAAGCGTATGCAAAAATAAAATAAATAGGGAGAGAAAGAAAAAGTACAATTAACTGTTGAAAATTGTTAAAACAAGACCTTCATATAAATCGTCAAAAGTAAAACATCTAAAAAATGCTCCATTTGGGAAAATCGTTTTTGTTACACTGATAAAAACATTTTTTTATAGTTGTAACACTATGAAGTGACGCATAAAGGAAACCTTTTTGAAAAGTATATTGCGTTTCATATTTCATTAAAACGAGATGCCTTTGAGCAAGACGCGGTGATATTCGACGAAAACAAAAGGAGAGATATTCTGTCCCATAAATATTCCAGAATGAAATTTGACGTGAATGCTGACGGCTTTTAACCTCCATTTTATCGATTAGTTGTATACTTTGATCTCTTTACCGATTCTTTGCTTTCTGTTTTCCCTTCGAATTAATTTCCTTACATGCCTGTTATTATTTGTTCTTACAGGATTTGTTCATTATTTCCACTCGTTTAAAGTCATTCTAACCGTAAATTGTAGTGTAGATTTTCTAAAATACATTTCACCAATGCCTAAAATTGTACAGATTTAAAAGAACTGAAATTTCCCCTCGTCTCCGTGTTTTGAGTATGGGAAAAGTTTCATCCTTTTTTTTCCCGTTTACGATTGGATATCCTTTTACTTCTAAAGCCTTCCCGTAATCTTTCATTCCAAGTATCTCCTTTTCTCTTAGTGGCAATATCGCCTTGCTTGTGTAAATTGATTAAAGTAGTATACACAAGTGAAATTATTCAGGTGTATTGCTGAACAAAATACGAATAATTCGTCAAAATTTGAATGAGAAATTTAAATGAGAAATTTAAAGATATATAAGTTTTCAATATGCAAACCCTTCTGGACACAAGAAAGGCCTCCTTCTTTTTACGAGCGTAGAGAAATTCAAGGAAAATAACACTGCCTACTAGAGACATTTGTGCAAGACAAACTTCAAAATGTTTCACAGTTGAACATCTAACGTGTTACTAGTTGTGCACTTAACGTAAACTGTAAAGTCGTTCGTGAAATCCATATAAACTTGAAGTTCACTTAAGATGTTCATAAATAATTATTCTGCCCAACAATAAGCATTTTTATTTTTATTTGATTAGACTATGTATTTACACAGAAATTATCTCTTTCACATTGAAAATCGATTTTTTTATATATCCTGTATTACTGATCTAGCATCTTGCAATGAACATTCACGTGTAGGAATATCACTAAAAATTAATTACAATGATAAATAAAGCATTGTTATTTTATGGAATGAATCGATATATATATATATATATATATATATATATATATATATATATATATATATATATATTTGCAGAAATAGTATATATCCAAAAGAACGATATGAATATATACTAAAGACAAAAGAAAAAATAGCAGCCGCGTTTCGTTCACTGTCGGACCATCAAAGTAATTGGGAAGATTTGTAAGAATCATTTATATACAAGAGCAAACAAAATTTATTTTTTCAAATTCTCGAGTTAAGAGCGTTCTTAAATGTTCATGAGATTATCTGTAAATCTTCGACAAGCTATCAGTGATGCGAAGTGATATGGTACAACGTCTTATAAACGAAAGTTTATTTTTCTTCTCACGCACAATTTGTGTAAATTTGTATTTGAATTAATGTTTGGTTAATTTTGAATGAGTTTAACGGTTTAACCGTTTTTTAATTTCTTTTTATGCATTTTACTGGACATACATCTTGGCTTGGATACGTAGTTATTCTTTCAGGGATGGGGATATTCAGAAAAATTTGGACACACGTTTATTTTTTCCTAAGCTTTAAGAATTTTGAAATAACGAAATGCTTGCTTTTGCATAAAATATTTGTTAAAATAAAATCCTTGAATTTAACCCAATCTCTTACAGAGTACGAAACGCGCCAGCTAGGATAAACACATTAATAAAGAATCTTTGTTATCAGTAAGTTTAAATCAAAACTGACTTCATTGAACAAAACAGAGACACGTCGCTCAACGTAGATTCTATATGTTCTTTATCTTAAGAGACATAAAACCAGTTACACCCCTTCTTTGTGTTGATTTATTCAAAGCATAAGCAAAAACACGTGGGATTACAAATACTTACAAACTGTTTAAAAAGCTAAAAGCGAAACTGGTTGAAGCAAAACATTTTTTTCTGAAAAAAACATATAAGTTAAATAATTTTAAGTTTAATAATACATAAAATCATTAGGTGCTATTCTACATCAGGTTTTCTCTATCTAACACTGGACAAATATCGGAAAATACCAACTAAAATAGAAAAAGAAGACAAAATCATAAAAGAAGAAATCTGTTATCTTAATGAAATTATTGCGCAACAACCTATTTTAACTGACAAATAGGAAACATTATATAAAAGATCAGTAAAACATAAAACGAAATATGACTTCAGTCAAAATTAAAACGAAAAGCAAAAACTAGGCGAAAATATAAAAAATGTCGTTCAAATTAAACAAACCAAACATAAACCATCACTGAAAGAATTATGTGAAAATAGCCCCAGAGCTAATTTTCTTAAAAGAAAAAATGAAACAAACAACAATATATAGACCAAAATTCTGAACCTCAAAAATTATTTTGGACCATAGTAAAATAACATGAACAAGTCCTCTAAATGCTGGTTAGACTCAACCACGTTGATATTACCTTGGAAAGAACAAATAGAACAAGTCAACAAAGAATGCAGAATCACAAGGACGAGAACGACAAAAAATATCAGTCGGATAAAAAGTGTAACTAAATCGAACAAATATATATATATATATATATATATTTGACCAGAAAATTTTCATTTGAACACGTTTGGTTAAAAATAACGAACAAGGAAGATTTTATTAATTTTGATTTAATTTTTCCTGTAAATTATTTTAAAATGTTCGATAATTTTCGCCCTTCCAAGCGCTTTTATTCCCTTCAATGTCCTTTATCAAGAAAGTTTTTCCGATGATGTTATTTTGCCTTATGCTTAAGACTAAAAAAATTTCTGTGTTTTTAGTGTTATTGAAAAGGTTATTCAGTAAAGCTATTACGTGACGCATGCGTATGGGTATCGCGTAGCATCTGTCTATTGAAAAATAGAATTCAAAACACCATTTCCACTGTTAAATTATGTGAGGTTGATGTTAGTTAATTTTTTCTTATATATAATACCTCTCTTATAGGTAGATGCTTTTGTTATTGTGATTCAAATAATGTTTTTATTTCCACCAAAATTTTATTCAAGGTTTATTGTAAATTATGGGCTAATAATTTTTACTACACTATTAATATTAGATAGGTAGCATGTTAGGCGACTACTCAGAGGTGTGCTTATAAGGCCAATATGGGAAATTTGTATATGACTAGAAACACAATCCTGTAAAGAAAATTGAATTTCATGCATTATGTCATCAGTATTTGGATTTGATGTGTTATATATATATATATATATATTCTTTATAAAAGTAAATGCATGAACAAAAAGGTAAATAACCCTACGAGCTCAACGACTTAGTTACAACATATATATACATATATATATATATATATATGTTGTAACTACACATATATACATACACATATATACACACACATATACATACATATATATATATATATATATGTATATGTGTGTGTGTATGTCTGTGTGTGTGTGTGTGTGTGTCTGTGTCTCTGTGTGTATATTTGTTTGTATGCTCGCATGCGTGTAGTTAGTCCGGTATATAAACAGACAAGAGAGTTTAAAGAATATATTTACCAAATATAAAGTTTATAGCGTTGACAATTCTACATAAGATTCCATTAAGATACTTTGATTAGATTTTGGATAGGAGAAGAATGTTAAAAGATATATTGTTGGAAAGATATTGAGGAGAAAAGTGAAGGCGTGTAAAGATTAACATAGACATCATTCACTTAGAACGTTGTTTAAGGCTAAGTGGTAAATCAACCGACGCAGTATAGAATCTGTTGGCGGAGATATTGTAGTTGTGAAATATTTTTTTAAAACCCATGAGGATGTATATATGTATATTAACTGAGATGTTTAATATTACAAATGTCAAATCAATAAATTTTTCACAGAAATGTAACATTTGCATTGATGATGTAAACAAAACGAAATTCTTGAACAGAAGTCAAGCATTCATGAGAAAGAAAAAATCCAAGACAATAACCTTAACAATAAACAGCTCAATACGCAAGCAGAGTACAAGAATTACCCAACGCGATAGTAGACCAAACAAGAACGAAAATCTAAGGGTGAGCCAACAACCTACCACGGTTTCGCTTAACAGCTCGTCAGGGAAAATTTTCGCTGACGAGCTGTTAAGCGAAACCGTAGATTTTCGTTCTTTTATACATATATATATATATATATATATATATATATATATATATATATATATATATATATATAATCATTTTTAAATGCCAAAGTAAAATATTTAAAAAATATACAATTAATATAAATACGAAAAATAAGAGTGCATACAATACTCAGCTACGACAAAAACAGAAAATAATACAACAGCCATTATACGAAAAATAAAATTAAAATATATAAATAAAAATTAAAATAAAAAAGCACACGTAAACAGAAATAAAATGAAACCCAACCGTAAACCAGAGAAAAAAATATCCGTCACGCGGCAAAAAATACTAACTAACTCCTTATGAAACAGTTCAAACCAACTATAAAAAATACAGCTTTTATATCAAAGACAAAAATAAACCAAAATCCGTTTTCTCAACAATTAATAAATATGAAAATACATTCAACCTTTTTCTCTCCTTCCCGCTATCCGTCCCGTGAGTTAGTATTCACGGAACGGATAGGGGGAAGGAGAGAAAAGAGAAAGCAACGCGTGGCATACTTGATGGATTTGGGCAGATGGATGGTGGAGAAGAGTTAAGTTGTATAACAGTACAAGGGTTGTTAATTGCTATAAGGTATAGTGAAAGGTGGAAGGCGATGAGCATCTACATCCTCTGACACGGCACCTAATGAAGAAATCCGAATGAACTGTGGGGTGTAGAGTCATCAGAAAGCATAACTTTGCACCAGTTTTCTTGTCAGGTTTCTTGATTCTTGACAATGTTTCAGACGATGGCTTTATAGTTGCTGATTTCAATAGATTGCAAACCGAAAATAAAGTTCCGATAACATGAAACTGTCATAGATCAGGCATTTGTAACATTTGGAATTGTACTTCAACGTATGTGATGAGAAATTTTAGGGAATAGTTTGGTAATGCGTTTCAGAAAATTGACATGTCGATCGCTGTATTTTCTTGGCCGTCTATTTCTTCATTTCTCCCTACTTGTCCATTAACATTGACAATTCGTGTTACCATAGTGTGAAGCTTTCTTTGTTTGATTTTGTGTTGTTTTTTTTTTTACTTCAAAATACATTTAATCTAATTTTACGCAGTAGTCTTTATCGAATATTCATTTCGTGTAGATGAAAATTATTTTGTGCTCATATTCGAAGCCTGATTAACGATCCAGATACGATGACAACGCACCATAAGATAATACGTCTCTGAATATAGGCTGATGCAATAAGAATTGGTTATTGTACCAGACAATCTCATATGATAAATCAAATCGATAACGACCAAGACAAAACTAAGTGGTCTTAAACATTCCTTAAAGACTACATATATAGTGATATAATCGTCTTGCCCATTTCGTTCTTTTTTTGTTCTCATCAGATTTTATATTAAATCTCTCACATTATAGTAAAGAAGAATCTATCAAGAAAGGCAAACATTTTTTTAAATCTATATGCCAAATTACTGTGGCTGATCTAAAAATTAAAAAAAATTCTATACATTTCCTTCTTGGTTAACTACATTATTTTGTCGCTCTCCTATTGTCATTGTTCTTGTTATATAGATTCCTATAAATAGTTTTTCCATATATATGCATACAATTTTATTCACATCACATTTCTTGCTTGCGCTGCTCTCTTCAAAATACTTGATTTTCAGTCAAATTTTATCTAAGAAAATTTAAATGCAATAGCATCCGTTATATTCTGCTGACTTAATTCTTTTTTTATTCTCCTTAATTGTATATTTTTGTAATATTCTCTAAAATTCACAAACCTCTTAATATTTTAGTTGATTTTGCCTTGATTTGTGAAATAATTACATAGATATTTTGCAGATATTGATAATGTTTCTTTTGGTTTTAGGTATATAAAAATTGATTAATCATGACAAAGGCATATAGTATAAAAATAACACGACAAAGTTTATGCGTGATGGGAACACATCAGGTGAAATTTGGAAAACTTTTGAACAGACATCACCTCTGCATGAAATGAGATCTGAAATAGTGAAAATACATAAGATTTTAGTGTATCACGAAATAGTTCAAAACATCTAAATGTTAATCAATAAGAAAATATAAGAAGACAATTAAAGTGATAAATAAAATGAGAAAGAAAATTCTCTAAAGAACTGAAATTTGCCCAATTATACGCATAGGATAATGTCATTAAAATAAACTGGTTCGAGTTTCTAAAAAAGTCTTAAAAACTGCTTTCTCCACATGAACCTTAAGTGATAGAACCCAATTAGGTGAACAAAAGCTGCAGATGAGTTGTTGCTTTATTCTATGTCGTTTTCAGGGAAAAGCTGGGAACACTATTGTAGGTTGTCATTTAAATTTTGCACTATCGAAGACAGTCGCATTAGGACAAACACAGACGAAAAAAATTAATTCATCGCAACGTCCAAGCAGCAAGGGTTAGTAACATATCAGACTGAGACCTCTGCAAACTAAACAGAGAGGATTAGAATTAAAAACTGGTCGAGAATGGCTTAAATCAACCTCGAAATCATCTACCTTCTAACGAGATTTCAACGTTTGCTGAGACATTTTGTCAATATTTTAACGGGAAGTCCACATAATTAACATGGTTAATATACATTTACGTTAAAACTAGAATTATAAATTCACAAGGTCGTGTGGATGTTTTACAGAAAGACATGTTTATTGTAAATTCATTTACGCAAGTCTAAAAACAATCATAATCGAAGAATACTGTGTGTGATTGTATAGAAGCGGGATGGTGATTGAGTTTAATGTCATCAGCAAAAGGAGCAGCCCAAAATGCCAAATACAGGTGGCGGATACTACAATCAACCAGGTACAATAAATTAAATTAAGTGCTTTAACAGGAGATAGAACCTGCGACATAGGGACCCAAAAGTGATTTGGCGTGGCAAAGGACCTATTCCAGAAGCTGAGCAAATTGTAGGAAACAGGATAATTTTGCTAGATACAAAGAAAACTGTACTGGATTGCTATGTGATGTCACTTTTTCAGCATGGCAGTGAATGCTGAGCAATATCATCAAAGATGAAGGAAAAACTTGAAGCAACTGAAATGAGCTTCTAGAGATGGATGCTGCGGATATCATGGATCAAGTATGTGAGCAATGAGGAGGTTTTGAAAAGGAAGGAAGCCAAAATGGAATTAAGACTGAGTATAAAAGATGACAGCTAAAATTCCTGGGACATGCAAAGAGGAAGGACGTCTTGGAGGACCTGATACAAACAGGCCAGATAGAGGTGAAAAGACGCGGGAAGACAGCGGATAACATATTTGTAGGGCCTGAGCAGGTGAATGACAGAACGGAGGTTGCTTGCTCTAACAGGAAAAAGATTGCTAAGAACCACCAGTGATACAGAGATGTCGAGAGCTATGACCGCCTACGTCCTGAAAGGACAAGACATATAGAAGAAGAAGAAGAAGAAGAAGAAGAAGAAGAAGAAGAAGAAGAAGAAGAAGAAGAAGAAGAAGAAGATATCGGTTTACCGAGAACATAAATCGAATAAGATTATTTTTGTCAGGAAAGAATTCTTTCGGAAGTTTGTGGTAAAATCTCTCTGACCGAAACTTGATTTTTAGCAAAGTAACCAGTGGTGAATAATTTTGGTTTGCCACCATAGATCTGGCATGTCTAGATCTAGTCGAGAATATAGAAAGATCGAAACATCTGTCATGATTAAAAACGATATAATCAAACGCTGCAAATGTGGAGAATGATTCATCAAACAAAAGGCTGTGTAGGCTTGAGAGCATGTGTTAATCAGAAACAAGCCCAGATGTGGCAGATACTCTTCGATTCATTTTCTGATCTGACTCTTGGAAGATTAGATCATCTCAGCAGATGATTGGTATTTTCCCGAACAAAACAATGAAACCATTATTACTGCATTAATGACACGAATGCATAACTTCTCTATGAGAAGTGGTCTGATCTATGAATCAAGTAAGTCTACGAAGCAACGAGCCTTTTTAAGAGGAAAACCACTCATGAGGATCGATGTTAGTTTAAGGACTCTTTTACTGAAGATTTAGTTACTTGTATTTTAATACCGGTTTTAAATTTTCGCGTAACGCTTCTTATCAGAGTCCAATGATAGCATTAAAATATTTCTTGTTAGAAGATATCATATTTGCACTCAACAAAACTTTCGCTAATAAGAGATTTTCAATTTTTAATTTGATATGTACTTCACGCTAAAAGGTAGAAAAATTAACAATACTTAAATATGCATAATCTTTTAAACTGTTCATTTATTTCAAATATTTTTAATTCTTTAATTTATTTATATTATCTTTAATTTTTTCATTTATTTATAACATCATTTTAATAAAATGTTTTATGAAGATTACAACATAAAAAAAATTCGGCTGGAAGCCAATGAAATTCTAGCAACATGATGTGTTAGTATATAGCAAAACAGGTTTTTTTATGTGGATGACTAATATATATATCCAGAAAATTATATGTATGTTTAGAGGGTTGAAGAAAATTTTTAAAAAAGCGTCTTTGTTTAAACTGTTGTTTACACTAAAAAACGGTCTCTCTCCCAGAAAATGTAACTACGGTCCGCACAGTATAGTTGCAATATAAATGGATTCAGTAAGTGTTGTACAAACAAAAATGAGCCAGGCGTAGCCTCTGCAGCTAGTATAAGCCTGCTACCTAGTAGACATCAATTCTTATATCCGAGTGGCCAACCATAGAGATTAAGGAAATCCTCTGAGTGTGAATGATTGATTTGTTATTTTTAAGGTTTATCAATCTTTTTTCAAATGATTTAAAAACAAAGATTATTTTAAGACTGTAAGAATTGTTTATGATACATTAATGGTTTACTCCAAAATATTTTCTAATTAACCATTATCTGGAGGAAGAACAGCTGTATTCACAGCTTAGCAAAACATATTTGCGCGTAAGTGAATATAATGAACCCGACTGAAACTAGAACTCGTCTTTCTGATTTTCACTTTCGAACTGTTATCTTTTAACCAACTCGCAATTTCCAAATTACAGCATGCTATTTCCATTTCACCCATATACGTACAAACCAGGCTCGTCACTACTTAATTTCTTGGATCGTAGGAGAACAGGTGTTTCAAAGTATAGGCGTATGCGAAATCTGTTGAAAAGAGCCATCCTTTTCATACATTTCTATTTTGTCAAACGATTCTATATTTTATTTATTTGTTTGCAGGTGGTTTGGTTTTAATAGATGTTCTGAATTATTCTAACATTCTTTTCAAATTTTTATAGATTTCCTTAAAATCTAAATAGGATTTGGTTCTGTAAATTATCAAATGCTTTTGTGTAATATATAAAAAACATGGAAATGCATTTTTCTACATAGGTGTTGGTCACTCCCATATCATTCTCATTTTACAGGGTGCGACTCAAAATTATAGTACGGTCATTTGGGCCCCTTATTTGAGACAAAATTTGCATGACGCATTTCAGGCCGCCGTAAAGTAAGAAACGCCATGCAGGAATGCTTGAAATTAAAAAAAAAAACGTGTGTTTTTGTGTCGATCTCGGAAGAAGACAGAGCATACGCAACGTTATTCCTCTTTTCACATTTCATTAGACTCAACACTGAGGTCTACATCAAATGGGAGTTTTTCTGGGTTAATAGGTAGCTGTTGGAAAATCTGTATCTAGCAATATATTCTACACCATGTTACACAAGCAATAGAACTCAGCCATGCTTGTCAAAAAATTACTTCGACCACATCATGCCTTAAATCTGGCGACCAAACTCCCCAGTCTTCAAGCCTCTTGATTATTATGTGTAGAGCAGAGTTGAGACCAACAAAGCTCCTTTTAACACTAAAGATGAAATGAAAGCAAGGATTGTAGTAGGATTCACCAACTCAGGGAGACCGTCCAGAAGAAATGCAGGAGATTCCAAAGGCATTTCGAGTCTGCGATTGAAGCCAATGACGATATTATTTAATAAATTTACTCTATAGTATTTTCAACGAAGGTTTTGTAATTTTAGCAAATATACCTGTTAAGTGAGAATTCTAAGTTATTTTAATTTTTGCGTAATTTAGAGATTTATTCATCTCATCCTGTATATCATTGTCCTTCTTGTACGATTCCCGGTTCAGCTCTTTTTTTTTTTTTCATTTTTTCCGTCATCAGACTTATTTCTCTAGATTTCATTCAATCTGTTGACGATTTCATCCAGCGAATTTTCTTTTTCTTTTTCCATACTTGCTTTATTAATTGTGATAATTTCTATCATTTTCAAATACTTAAATCCGCTTAAATGAAATTGCCCGAAAACGTGTTCTCCCGGTATCCACACGAAGACGCATGAAATAAAATACTTTTTAAAGTATATCAGCATATATGTTCACTGATTATAAACGTTATATTTATTTTCACAAGAAATGATTTTATTTCTAAAATAATATTCTAACTTGAATAAAGTACTTAACATTTTAGTAGAATTTTATTTTGAAAATCGAACAATATTTTATGGACATTATTTCAACGGTCGTATTCTTTCTTAGGTTTATTTTAACATTAAAATGTATTCACGTCTGCAAAATATATTTGTGTCGCTTATATATGTATTTTTTAATTCTGGAATTCGAATTTGACCCATTTCATTCTTTTTTATTTACCTCAGCCCATTCTTATGTTCTTATTCTTTACCTCACTATTTCAAAATAACAGCTTACAATGATTTTATGGATATTACATCTGTCTATATTCCCTTCCGTACATAAAAATATCTTTCAAGTGTTTCTCTCTCTTTTCTGTTCAACTAGCTGTATAGCCCGGCCTTGCTCGGGTGTAATGAAAGTTTTAAAACTAATCCATGGCCCTAAGACACATTGGACGTTGGCACGAAAGACTAAAAAGCAATAGTTGTTTCCAGTCAAAGTGAAACCGTAGATTGAAAGAAAAATGAATTGATGTAAGTCAAATTTTGATTTTCGGTATCGATGTCAAAAAGGTTTTCTGTCTCAAACTGAAATTTGAAGGCTAAATATGTGCTCTGAGTAAATGGTATCATGGCTTAGACTAAGAACTACAACTATATCTACTTATAGCAAAACCCGAAGAAAAAAACAAATAAAAGGGCTAAAAACCTAATTTTGACCAGACCCTATAGGGTATCGGGGTATCGATTTCCAGTATCGATGTCAAATAAAGCAACCAAGGATAAATTAACCAAAGAGAGTCCATGAAAACTTATCGCACCTAGCAGGAGCAAAATTGCGAAAATGAGCCATATTGATAGCTGAATATCGGTTTTTAATCAGATTCAACAGAATATCGGGGGTATCGATTTCCGATATCGGGAAAAATGAGTTGTCTGTGAAGATCTACTAATGCTTGAGATTAAAACTAAAATATAATTTTACCAAGTTAGATCAAATTCTGCAGCAAGAACCACGACAAAAGGGCTGAGATACTTATCTTGATCAGACCTGATCAAATATCGGGGTATTGATATCCCATATAAGGCGATAATTGGACAAAATAAGAAGCCCATGACCTGACCTGAAAGCTAAAATCTGTTTGTGTGAAGTTTGGTGGAATCGGATAAAAATTGTGGATTTGTATAAAGGACATACAGACAGACAGGTAGACACACACACACACAAACATTATGCCTTTTATATATATAGCTGTGTTATTTTTGTAGACGTGATCTACCAGCACTGTTCATTAGGGCAGTTTGATTTTTACATATTCTTAAGAAAATCAGTAATGCATACACTTTGAAACCTGCAATATTAGGTTATAAATATTGACACCTAAAATTAAATTAATAGATGTATCCAATTTCTGAGTATTTAGTTTTAAATATGGTCTGAAAAATCTAATGAAATACCTAATTTCCACAGGTTTTTGCTTACAAACTGTCTTCAAACTTTTACTATTTCAAAAGATATAGATAACATTGGATTTAGATATATTGAATTGATATATATTCCGATGAAAATTCATAATATGAATCAATTCAAGCAAAATAGGCAATTTTATTGTGCAACACTCCTTAAGTAACAAGTGTAAAAAAAATTGTAAATATTTATACAAAGGCTTCACAATGAATAAAATTTATTAAACCATTTATAAGATTAATAAAAACGAGAAACAGATGAACGTATTTATAATACCCCACTACTGCTGGGCACAAACTATGGGAAGAACGTTTGTCAATTTTTATTGTTTATTGCAAATCACACTACATGTTTGCAACGTATAACATATTGCATCATAATATAGCTTAGTTATATATTATTTTCCGTTGAAGCAAATGAAAGTTTTCTCTGATGTTACATTGACTTAGCAAAAATGTGATTGTAGCTTGCATCTTGTTCATATAAAAGTTTAAAGTTTCAGTAAATAATAAACTTTTTAAGGCTAGTGTACAAGACTTGCAATGTTCACCGGAATGAAATTCTAATGCTACGATTTTGAAATGTAATATTTCATTCGATTCTTCATATGACGGTAAGTGTTTAGAAAAAATACTCTAACATTATATCTCTGCTTGACTCCCATAAAGCATGTAATGCCTTAAGCAATATGCCATTAAGGTTTCTTATATTCTTCCCAAACTCTATAACTATCGCCTTGCTGCTTCTTGCATCCCTGCTTGTTGTAAGTCTTCCTTTGTAGTTTCTGTCTTTAATAATTCTTGAGAGCTTTCGGAAAAGTCTACATATCGACCTATCAGTTTCTTGACGCTTTTTGGCAAAATGTTCGAAGCTATCATCAATGCTGAAATTATTCAGCATCTCACATCAACAAATTACTTTCTGATAAGCAGTATGGCTTCGGATTCGCCAGGTCTACTTGTGATGTGCTAACGGTCATAACTGAGTACTTATATCAGGCCATTGTTAAAAACGTAGAAACCTGGGCTCTTGCACTGGATATCTCGTAAGCGTTTGATAGAGTTTGGCATGCTGGTCTTCACACAAGCTAAGGGCTATGGTATAAATGGACGAATATTCTGTTTAATCTAATCGTTCCTGTCAAATCGTAAAATGGTAGCTGTTCAGAATGGGAATACTTCCAAATTACTTCATTTGATCGCAGGTCTTTATAAAGGAACAGTTCCCAAGTTGGCATCTATGCAGATAGCAGTACTATCCACACCCGTCTCAATATAAAGTCTGTCAGGCCTAACAAAGTTGATCTCACATCCTCCTGGAAAATTAGCTTTGATCTGTGATGGACTGGAGCAAGAAATTGCTCGTAAAATTTAATGCTTCTGAAAAGAAGCTGTTCTCTTTTAGCATTCCTAATTTCCAGTAATATGGATAACACTAGTCTCCTATAAACGCAATACTCTGCGCATCGTAGGCCTCACTCTCTCAGCTGATCTCAAGTAGAATGAATACATTGAAGCACAAGATTTACTTACTGCAAAGAAGGTTATGTCATTCTTCCTTGCAGGGAAGTCAGAATACATTTTGCACATTTATGTCAACCATTGGTCTGTGAAATGAATGCTGTTGTCATATCTATTCAGGTGATCCTGCTGTTTATCTTGGGTTCTCGATAAAATCCAAAGGCGGATCTGCAATAAAACTTTCCCCGATTTGGCTGTTGGAATTTAACCATTTTCTCATCGTCGGAATGTGGCCTCCCGCTGTCATTTTTGCATGATATTCACGGCCTCTGCTCTATCTAACCTAATTTTTTGATTCTCCGAAAGCATGAGTTTATTCGCGCAACTAGATTATCAACTAGTCCCACAATTCTACCGTCCAAATAGGCAAATATAACAGCCAATTCTACTCTATCATTTTCTTTTTTCGCACTTACCGCCTGTAGAAATCTCTGGCTTATGCTTGCTTCCTTGACAGCTACAAACTCCAAAAGTTCAGCGGCAGTATCACTTGCCACCTTGCATTTTTGTGACTCTCACCCCTATTTCCACTTTCTACAACACCTGTACTCTAATCTTTTCTGTCTTCCCTTTGTAACCTCCTACGCACTAGTGGCAGTACTGCCTTGCGTGGGGTGAAATGATTATGAAAAGTTTATATATTTTATTTTTAATTTGCCATGTCAAAATCCAATTTAAAATGAACGCAATTCCATTGTTCCATAACTGACCTGTCTTAACATCCATATTTTACTGTCATTTCTTTTATTTTTTTAGCTAAGTAAAATGTAAGCATTTACCTTCACTATTTGTTTTTTGTTTTCCTTTAATACCTGTCAAAGAAGTTTATTGCTTCCTTCTGGTTCATTGCTTAAGAATGTACTCTAAGCTTTTTCAGACTAACTTTCCTCAGGAATTATAACGACCTGTATTAATTATATGTAACCTTGTCATTTCTACTTTACTCATCTGATCACTAATTGACATTCGTATCAATAGAGCCACATTTCAGTCGATTCAAGTCTCTTCTTTATCTATAGGATTATCCAGTGTTAACTGCCACATTAGAGATTAGATACTGCTTAGTAGAAATGAAGTAATGTATTCTAATTTTTAATGGGGGTAAATTACAAGAATATCAGTTTGTCTATGCACAAAAGCGTTTTACTGCGTCAGCTTTCAATAAATTTTCTTCTATTAAATTTTACTTTTTTACTTTAAAAACCATATCGTTTCACGAAAGGCGGAATCACCTCTAGTTTTCAGTGGTCTACAGTAAAAGAAAAGACTAAGTACAGGGTATATTGAAGAAATGATAAAATGTTAAGTAGATTCAAGAAGATAGATGTAGTCAATTAACGTTGTGTTTTATTTTTTAGGTATTGTAGCTATTAAGAAGCAAATAAACAAAAGAGAGTTCTAGAGGCGGTTAGTGCAAGAAAAGAAACAATTCGAGTAGTAAATATAAATTACATTTAACTATTTTAACGGTAAAATACAGGGATGTAGTAGCGGTCAAGTATCCCAATTAAATTCACCTGCTCGGGTCTCCATGAAAATATTTGCATTTGAAATGAGAGACATGATAGATAAATTATTAAATTTACGTTGAATGACAAAGTTTACCGTAGCAACATTACAAAAGTCATCAATGTTTTCAATGTGGCTTCATAACAAATTAGGAAGGAAATAAAAACATCTGATAAGGCTTATGTATAGAAAGAATCAACGCCATGAAAACATACATCCTTTTCCCGGAATGGATCTGCCATTTATTTCTTGGTGAACACATATAAGCTTTAATAGGAAATCAAATTTAGCAAAACAAAATACCTGAAGTGTAATTATCGAATAATCTCCTGAGCGTATGGTTTACACCCATTATCATCCAAGGATATATCAAAATACAAAACAAAATTCAACAGTACAAAAGAGAACATTCCCCAGTAAAATTAGAAACAAATACTTTTGTAGTGTATAAAAATCAATCATTAGATAAATGAAGTTTTCACGTTTTTAACAAACTATTATATAAAAACATTGGTGTAATTTGTAGTGTAACATGATTTCGTTAGTAATCAGCTGGGTTCGAAATCCAGCTGGTGTAGGTGCTTTCACTTACGTACAAATTACAAAAGGCATTCTTCCATCTCTTCTTCCCGCCCAGCAAAGCTTGGGGCTGGATAGCAAGACATGTTAAATTCTATAGATTAGATTGGCAATAACTGCAATTGTACTGTCAGAATTCCATATTTACTTTGTTGCTTTCCCTTAATTATTATACAACGTAAATTCTTTTTTTAATATATAACATTCTGATTAATATATATATATATATATATATATATATATATATATATATATATATATATATAATGATCCTAGAAGTATGCCTTACTAGGCAGTTGGAAAGCTTCAGTAGAACCTATATATATATATATATGTGTGTGTGTGTGTGGGTTGGTGGGTGGGTGGGTCATCTACATAAAACCTGTTTCATTGTATAGCAGCATATCAGCGTGGCTACTCGTCAACTTGACACCACCCGGGACAAAAACTCGATCGATTTGTTGTAAGTCGGAATGCCTACATCTTAATCTATCGGCGTAAGTCTAAGAGGGGAGGAAATTAGCGTGATAAATATATGTGATGTATACACACGCTAGCCGCTGGGAGGGCTCAATTCATTACTGGCGATTAATGCGTAAATCGTAGAAGTGTACTCTGTTTTTGTAATTTTCCTTTCTTGAGAGCTCAATCGCAATCAGAGCATAATTTATTAGTGATTCACTGTTTCTGTGTAACATGGTTAATTGAATAATATTGACATATAACTTTTTTTTATATTAAACTCTTCCAGTGTTCTTATCAGTTTCGTGTTGTTTAGTATTTGTGTAAGAAATAACAACGGCGTCTTCCTTGAAATTTTCATTCTCAATATGAAAATACTTTCAGATCAAAGAACTAAAATGGATTATTGGAAAAATTAATAGACATATAATATTCAATGGAATATTTTTGAATGAAGATTTGCTTGCTAAATATATATAGATACTAAAATCATACAAGTTCAAAAATATTCAAAAATAGATACTAAAATCATACAATATTCAAAAATAGTGTTCTACTAAAGGAGCGAAAGTGCGACATTTAGATCCAAAGCGTACTAGCATGGCCAAGCATGCATTCCAGAGAATAAATAGAGTTCTGACAAACAGGAAACTTTCTCTGGAGACAAGAAGAAGGTACGGTATTGATTTGTGATGTTTGTTCGTGAAGATGGCAGCGAATGCCTGACAATCTCATCAAAGACGAAACAAATGAAATGTAGTTCTACAAAAGAATTCTGAGGATAAATTGAACCCAACATATGAGCAACGATAAAGGTTATAAAGAGGCTGGAAACGAAAATCAGAAGGAGACAAATGAATTTTGTGGGATATGTAAGGGGAATAGAGGCTTTGCAGATACTGATACACACGGAAATAAGCCAGGAGAAATCAACACGTGAAAAACTTGATGGACTTGAACAAATAGTTATCTGAAAAGGTTTTGTGAAGGGTACCGGGAGAAAGGATGTTAAGAGCTACAGGCCATGTTCGCCTAGGTTTAAAAGGAACACGGCACATACAAAAACTATGATAAGTCTCATTAATGTAAACAACTAAAACATTCAATACTGTTTTATTTTTAAGATACCTTTGTGTGTTATTATAATATTTTATATTAATTCTTCCTAGTTCCCTGTGTCAGTCATTAATATAAATGACTGTAAGGAAGTAAATTCCTGATTAAGATCCAGATTTTATTATTTATTTTGCATTAACTCGAGATGTAGCACATTTTCTTGTTCAGATAAATAAATATTCCTAATTGTCGTTTAGACAATGCTGGGAGGTAATTAAGGTATTCAGTTTCGGTAGTTTTATTTTGTTTATTCATTTATTTAAAAAATAAGCTTTTTCTTTCGGGCTGAATATGAAATAATTAAAGAACGGGAGAAGGTTACAACTATTTTCGGTATATTCCTTCTTATGTAATATAACAATCTGGCCCCACCCGAGGAAGTGATGCAAGCGATGGTGTTTCCCGTCGGTGAAGGGGGCGGCGAAGCGACAAGACAGGTGTTTGTGAAATACATCCTGTCGAGGCCGGAGCGGATGTCATTTGACCTTATTTCCGACAGCGGCGGAAATGGCTACAGAGGCAAACAGATCAGGTGTCTCTTAGGTAGGCGTTGCGTGGGCGAGGCAAAACCGGAAGGAAAGTCCCGGTTCTAGAGACTATAAAAAGACCTCGACACACCGATTCGCCAGCAGAGAACGGCCAGTGGAAGCAGAGAAACACCACGGCAAGAATACACTCCCGTCAACCCATTCTATGTGCCTCTCACCCTTCCGTTCTCTATTCCACACGGTTCGTCGTTATTAATAAAAATATAACCTTATATTTTTATATATGCGTGTTTGTTGTTTTGTCGTCGTACGGCGATATATAACACTTATTATTGATGGTCTTCTAACATTATGAATACTCTCTAATATAATGCAATAATTATTCCAGATTTTATTCTGTTATTATGGTGGTAATATAAATTAATGAGGTCATTCCGAATAATAAATATGAATAAGAATTGTAGTAATTTCCGAATATATTAGTGATTCAATTGCTCCACTGCATAATAATTCATATTATCGATTATTGTTCGATTACCTTGTTTCCAATAATCTGGTAAATTGAATTTTTACTTCTTAATAATCTACACTGATTTTCTTGTATAGTGCAATTTTTGTTTCTTTCTTGATTTATCGGCATATCAACACATTATGGGTCATTTAACGCCGAAATTTAATTTACTTGGGAACACTGGGGATTTCTTTTTCTAAAAGTGTATTACTGACAATCAGTCAATCTGTAAGTTAAATGTCATACGTGATACACGTTTCCGCGATCATGTCTCGAAAGAGACATTTCTGATTGGGCAGAAGATCATCCCGCAGTAGGTTGCCATTACGTCCTGATAAATCCCGAAGATAGGTAAAAGGTCTAGGCAAATGTAACCGGCTAGGACAATCGAGCATGTAGACGTAATTAACGGTACTCGTCGAATGCAGTATCCTGAGAAATAAGCGTAGTAAAATAGATGTAGTCCAATAGTCGTAGACCAATAGCAGTTGACCTCTAGAGGTAGACCTCTAGTTGTATTTACATATGGACGTAGACCTCTCTGCATCCTGGCCTTCGTTTGTATTTATGGCTGACACAAGCCAAACACATTACTGTAAGGGGGAAGCAAGGTGTATGCATATTCATTACATATTCATTACATCATTTTCAGCGGTAGACTGGTTGCCAGCAAAGGCTATAGAAAACAATCTGTTCTGTTATTTAACACAGAAATGGAAGAAAAACGGGTTAATACCTTTCCCAATGGTCTTTGTGCGTAAGTGAATGCAAGGAATATAACTGGAATTCGAACTCGGATCCCCGATTTATCGTTCCGAGGTGATATCCACTGCACCACAACGCACATGCGCTAGTAGTGCAATTTTTCTTCTTTCTTGGTTTATCGGCATGTCAACACCTTATGTGTCATTTAACGCCGAACGTTAATTTACATTGGAATACTTTTGATTATTACAAAAATTTATTGCGTTTTTCCAAATTTATAGTGTTTTTAACCCAGCCTTGGGGTTAACTATGTCCTCAACGTTGAGACACTTACAGGTACTATTATCTCGGGTCAGGATGGAGCTGGAAATAGCAGCAATATGAATTACTTCTGCGTTCCTCAAAACCTCCCAATCAGAAGACTTCCTGTCGGTTGTACTTTATCGCCATACGTTGCATTTATCGCTTTCATAATTTGACACCTCACCTGATCTTGGTTTCTATGACCAGAAAATTAATTTCTTAAATAATTTTAGATTCTAAAATAAGCGTTTCCCTGAATGCTACGAAGTTTCTTTCAAAACTGAATTCGTTGTAGATACTGATCGAATATGAATATTAAATTCAGAAATATTGCTGGAGCTTAAATGCTCTATACGTATTCTTGTAAAATCAAGAACACTGTACTGGCAGCAAACCGCCTGTATACGGACAGGAATTGAGTTCAGCAGATATACAAAAACATTAAGTGATATAAAACAAGAACGTGTCTGCTCACCAGATTTATGCAACCTATAACGCAAGGCAATTCTGAGAGAACTAGAATTCCTGCCAGTATTCATCATTGGCGGCCACATTCTGAACAATATACACAGATGATACATTTTCTGATAGCAACACAAATAGGAAACTACAGGACCTACTAAAAAAGGTATCGAAAGAAAATGAAAAGTAATGACTAAAATTAAATTACAAAAAACTCAGAACATGGTCATCATAAAAAAAGAAGCCAAAATGCTAACTACAAGACGGGGATACTGATATCAACCAGGTAGGGAAATTTAAATACCTAGAAAGTGTTCTAGCAAAGGATAGAACGCGCGACACTGATATCCGAAGGCAAACTCGCATGTCATAGGATGTATTCCAATAATGCATTCCAAGAGTAATGAGAGACAGGAAATCTTATTAGCAACGAAAGGAGAGTACTGGATTGTCATTTTATTTCTGTCCTTCAATATGGTAGGGAGTATAGAACAATGTCATTAAAGTTCCAGGAAATACTTGAAGCAATCGAAATGTGGTTCTACAGAAAGATCTTGGAGATACTAAGACCGGACAAATTAGAAAAAACTCAGTGTTTGGAGAGAATGAAAAGGAAAAGTTATCTCATAATTAACATTACAAACAGACAACTGAATTATCTCGGGCATGTAATGAGGAAGAAAGTTTTGTAGATTCTGATACTCATAGGACAGAAGAAAAGCGATACATCAACGTATGATATGTTTGATGGGCCCGAGACAATGGACAGCAGAGCAGGTTTGGGTATGAGTAACAAGATAATCAGTGATAAGGGCTTCAGGGATGTGTAAAATATGGAATGTCTACTTCAGAGATGGACATAGTACTTAGAAGAAGAAGAAGAAGAAGAAGAAGAAGAAGAAGAAGAAGAAGAAGAAGAGGTATGTTATTAGAAATACATATGAGAATATGTATATATTACCACATTTGACAATAAGAAGATCTATAATGACATAGACGAATAAATTATTGATGATTACTGCTGGGTAGATATTGAGGAAAATTATTATATTTCAAAAAGATTTCACAGGTGACAGTTCTTCTAATAATCAGAACAAGCCACCGTAAATGACGGGATATATCGAGAACCGATGTTGTCAAGTTAATTCGGCTTGTAGTCAAAGATCCCTACATCCAAAATATAGTTTTAAGATGTATTTACTCGGTTAAGGAATTGAATCGTATGCGGCATAAAATCTGGAAATCAGTTAGTGACAGGCTCCTTTGGAAGTAGAGATTTAGTTTGGCGTCTGGAAAATTCCAAATGCCCACCCCGTCATATCGAAAGGTTATTCAATTGCTCGAACCAACTATTCATGTGAATAAATACAGGCTCTGTAGTGAAGGCATTTAACTCTCTTTGAATTGTGATAGTATTTTCGACAAATCGAAGGGTTGCAGTGTCAGGAGCACGTAAATATTTGATAAGTTCAAGGTTCGTTTGTGATTACATGCGCTGTTTACTGTAAACTGTCTTGGGAAAAAGATATTCCATCTTGCTAAATTCGAATGAAAATATTAACATAATAGAGCTAGAGTTTATTGTTATTGCCTTTAATTATAGAAATGATATACATTACAAGAAAGCAGAAATATCTGTAATGAGTATTAAATATTTCTTTCGTTTATAATTCATCTGATATTTTACCTAGAAAATCTAGTTTGACTACTGCATTTCATCCTTATGTTCATTTCTATTTACGAAAATCTAAATACTAATATTTTGCTATTTAATTAACTTATTAATAATCGTTTAGCAAAGTAAATTAACATTTTGTAATACAGTTATTATTTTAAAACCAGTAGTATATGTGACTATGAGATGGTACATATTTTAGGTATTTGAATATAGAAATAAATCAATACTGAGATTGTTTGCAAATTTTACGAAATCTTAAAAGATCAGAGAATAATGTATATATTTCTTATGAATATATCAGTTAATACATTATTATTATTATTATTATTATTATTATTATTATTATTATTATTATTATTTTGAACGTCTGTTGTACAGATAATTCGTTCCGGGTCCCAACTAGATTTATGATATTTTTTATTGGACTTAATTGCACAAAAATATAAAATAAAATAAAAAATATAAAATCCAAGATGCCACACTTTTTACATAGATATAGCTATTCGTAATATGTGAGCAATACATGTGAGTACAATTTTCTTTAAGGATTTTCCTATTAGGAATTTTGCAATGAATCTATCCAAACATTTTCTAATCATTTCATCTGCAATTGGAATTATTGATGTCCTCGATTTTTCGATTTTCTCTTAGCTGTCGTTGTACATTACAATCTGCAGAAACTGTCATGTCTACAAAAATGCATATTCTTTTATTTATTTTTTTGTGTTTTTTGTTCACGATTTGAATGCTCTGTCTGTAAAGTCCCAAAACACTTGTTAGCTATCCCATGTATGTAGCTGTATCTGGTTGGGGTCTGTATCAATCTTATGCAGTTTCTTATCCATAAAATTTACATGTTATTCAGTGTATGTTGGCTTTTATAATCAGTGGTGCCAATATCGTGAGATTTGCTACTATAATGTTAACGCATATCTATCACAGAATCTGCATTTGGGGATAACATATATTTTCAGTATGTGACTCCGGTAATTTCTTGTCTGCAAGAATTAGAATTGTATACCAAAAATTGATGTGCGATCGACTCGGAACGACAAATCGGGGAGCCGATTTCGAATTCCAGTTGAATTCATTGCATTGACTTGCGCACAAATACACTTTTGAAAGGTATTAATCCGACGCCTCCTGACAGTTATGGGTTAAATAATAAGACAGATTGGCTTGAAACCAGTCTACCGCAGAAAGCAATGGCAACCTGTTGCTGGATAATCTTCTGCCCAGTCAGTCATGTCTCTTTCGAGACAAGATCGCCCAAAGCGTGTATCACGTATGGCACTCAAATGAGTGACAGCTAAAATAAATCCTTTTGTTTCAGCTTCTAAACATACTGTATCCACTGATCGATCTGGGGTTTGGTACGGTTAATGTACTGATCATGAAAACACATTGTTTCTGCATTTAGTATATTGCGCTTTCTTTTGATTTTTAGATCATTTGCCGTAGCAGTAATTGTATCATAATCCTTATTAACCCTCTTGAAATTCTTACTCGAATTTGTTGACTTCTTTTATCTGTGAATTACGTTTCTTATTCCTTTCACGTTCTTTGACAGAGATCAACCTTTAATCTTCTTTAGTTTCTAATATCTTTAAAAAATGGGTGTCTTTGTTTTGCAAACATTTCTAGTTAGACGTATTTTTTTTTTTTAATCATATCACCCCAAGCAAGGCGAAAACGCCACTGATGCGCAGGGGGCTACGTAAGAATGAAAAGATTGGAAAAGAGAAAAACCGGAAACCACAACCTGAACAGGAAACAAAGGATAAGCCGCTTCACCTGTTCAATAGACGTGGGTGGAGTGTGAACCGGGCGATAGTTTAGACTATCTACTCCAATTGAAAAAAAAAGTGAGAAGATTGGAAAAGAGAAAAACCGGAAACCACAACCTGAACAAGAAACAAAGGATAAGCCTCTTCACCTGTTCAATAGACGTGGGTGGAATGTGAACCGGGCGATAGTTTAGACTATCTACTCCAATTGAAAAAAAAAGTGAGAAGATTGGAAAAGAGAAAAACCGGAAACCACAACCTGAACAGGAAATAAAGGATAAGCCTCTTCACCTGTTCAATAGACGTGGGTGGAGTGTGAACCGGGCGATAGATTAGACTATCTACTCCAATTGAAAAAAAAAAGTTGAGAAGATTGGAAAAGAGAAAAACCGGAAACCACAACCTGAACAGGAAATAAAGGATAAGCCTCTTCACCTGTTCAATAGACGTGGGTGGAGTGTGAACCGGGCGATAGATTAGACTATCTACTCCAATTGAAAAAAAAAATTGAGAAGATTGGAAAAGAGAAAACCCGGAAACCACAACCTGAACAAGAAACAAAGGATAAGCCTCTTCACCTGTTCAATAGACGTGGGTGGAGGTGATCCAAGGGCGATAGTTTAGACTATCTACTCCAATTGAAAAAAAAAAATTGAGAAGATTGGAAAAGACCCGGAAACCACAACCTGAACAAGAAACAAAGGATAAGGGCCTCTTCACCTGTTCAATAGACGTGGGTGAAGTGTGAACCGGGCGATAGTTTTACCTGCCCCGTTGTACCTAGATGCTTAGATATGATGAAATTACATTTAGCGAGATACATGCAGTGTCAGCAAATCCTTGTTTATACACATATACGCTTAATGTCAGCTATGGTCCTATTAAGGATATTGAAACTGTATTCCATCCTGGGTGGAGACAAAGTGTTTATTCCTGATATTCTTATTTAATTGGCTATTCAAGTTGGTAATTAACAAAACATACACTCGACTGTATTTTTCTTTTTCTACTTTCTCTTTTATTTGGTTATGGTGTAATCCCTTGGTACTTATAGTTTTCTTCGTTTTCTATTTCACTAATCCTTCTGAGAAAATCTATGAAGATTTCTGCGATTATCCCTTTCTTAATGTTATTTTGCATTCAATGGAGGGGCCTAAAATGCCGATTACAGGTTGGGGATACTAAAATCAAGCAAGTACAAACATTTCCGTACTTGGGAAGTGTTCTGACGTAAGAAGGGAATTACGACACTGAGATCCGAAAGTGAAACTGAATGGCCAAGGACGCGTTCCACAAGCTGAGTAGAGTATTAAGAGACAGGAAAATTTCGCTAGAAACAAGGAAGAGAGTACTGGATTGCTACGTGATGTAAGTTCTGCAATATGGCAAATATCAAAAAGGAAGGAAAAACATGAAGCAACTGAAATGTGGATCTACTGAAGGATGCAGCGGATATCATGACTCGAGAATGTTAGCAATGATGATGTTTTAGAAAGGATGGAAACGAAAATGAAAATAATAGTGAGCAATAAGAAAAGACAGTTTAAGTTCTTGGGATAAGTGATGAGGGAGGAAAGCTTGGAGAATATGATGCTCACATGTCAGATTAAGATAAAGGGAGATAGGGAAACAGCAGGTAATATATATGATGGGACTGAGCAGGTGGATGGTAGAGAGGGGTTTGGGTGGGTTTACAATAGAAAGCGTCACAGGGATAGGGAGACCTGCAAGGCCATGATTACACATAGATGAAGAAGTATCTAAAATCAATACTGATTACATTACTGAAACCTTTTTACACTATTGGGGAGACCCTTTAATTCATAGTCATTTTCGCAAAATGTTTGATATCATCCATGTAGAATAGAAAATTAAAAACTTCTGTTCCTTTGTATCCATAGTTATGACTGTTCATTTCATGGAAAAAGGGGAATTAAAGACAAACAGGACAAAAGTTGTGACAATGAAACTATCTGAAGCTGTTTCGTCGGATGTTCAAAGAATTGGAAGTGACAGTAACCTTCGTGTGATTTACGTTTAGTGTGGTTTTCTACAGCTTCATATTATTATAATTGCTATGTCATTTGTCATCATATTTCAATTTCTGCTATGGACGGACAACCAACTAAGTCTGCGGAAAGACCTAAGGCAGGCCGTGGCGTGTTCTTATGGCTCCATTTCATGTTTGTTCAATCTGCCCTATCATCCCTAGCGTTACCTAGACAAATTCTCCTTAGTGTGTGGGCTGTACTTAATAAGACAATTTTTTGTATATCTCTTAACCTGGGGTTTCCAGGGATTCTTTCAATGTGTTGTTTTGTTCAATTTTTTTATCATTCCAAGTGCACCTACTCTCACTGGCACAACTCTAGTTTTCAATTTCCACATTTCTCTATTTCAAGTAGATCCACATTTCAGTTGCTTCATCGTTTTCCTTCCTTTTTGATGACATTTGCCATATTGCAGAACTTACATCACGTAGAAATCCAGTACTCTCTTCCTTGTTTCTAGCGAAATTTTCCTGTCTCTTAATACTCTACTCAGCTTGTGGAATGCGTCCTTGGACATTCAGTTTCACTTTCGGATCTCAGTGTCGTAATTCCCTTCTTACGTCAGAACATTTCCCAAGTAACATTATTTCTTCGTATATAATTTAAATTGTATGTTTCTTCTTTAAATGATCGTAACAGATTTATTAACTAGTTTTCTAAAATTAATCAATACAACAGGAAAAAATACGATGCAAAACACTAAAAACCGTTTGATACAACGTCTAGGATATCCTTTCTTAGAAAGAATATGTAATAATTTATTTTTATGTGTTCATTCATTTTATATATTAATTTATTTTTCGATAACCTTATTCTCGTTTATTTAATGAAAGAATAAAACTAACAGAATACAGTGGGCGAACAAATTATTATTTTTAATTTTTTCGGTAGTAAACTCAAACGTATGTACACTTTTTCTTTTCAATTAAATTTTGAATTTTTTTAAAAATTTTATCTTAACAATTATTTTTCTTGCAAGGACTAGTGATGGTAGCAATTTCTTTTCTGTTACCAATACTGTCTAAGTGTAGTTATGTTTTATTTCTGTTGAACGGCCGTTACGTCCAAGTTTGTATTTTCTCAACCAGCGTCTCACTCTTTGAATTTTTTTTCTCTATATGAAATTCTATTTTAATATAAACATGTATTTTTCTTTATATATTATTATTATTATTATTATTATTATTATTATTATTATTATTATTATTATTCGAATTTCTTTCAGAGTCCCAACATGAGACCAAGGCCAAAATTATCATCTAGACATATTTTACTGATCATTGTTGTAGTAAAAAAATAAAGATCGTCTTGAGGTTTGAGCTTTACATATGAGACAAATGTTTGCATTTCTTTAAGACCTGTGGTACTACAAATTCCTTCAATGTGTCTAACAAATCCGATGCCTCAAAATACAAGAGGAATTATTGATATCTTCATGTGCCATATTTCTGAAATTTGTACTTCATTTTCCTGGTATTTTGATAGATTTTTAAAAAGTTTTACAGATAAATTACAGTCTACAGGGACTGCCATGTCAATAAGAAAGCACAATCTGTACCTATACTTTTTGATTACAAAATTTGAGCGATGTGATTTTCTCGTTCTGTCTGTGTGTAATGTAAATTTGCACAGAATTTTTATTGCTCCTATATATGTAGCCGTTTTTGGATGATGTTCATCCAAGCTTCTTGCAGTGTTCTTTGGAATAAAAGTTGCATATTTTTCAATGCAGTTGTTTTTTTTTTATTTCTATTCAGCAGACCTAAGACTGTGCAACGTTATACATGATGGTCAATTTTTTCTGAATATTCATAGTTTAGCTGGTTTTGTTTTTATAGTAAATAGTGTTTTTTATGATAAATTATCTAATTATAGTAAATAGTGTTTTTTATGATAAATTATTTAATTATAGTAAATAGTGTTTTTTATGATAAATTATTTAATTATAGTAAATAGTGTTTTTTATGATAAATTATCTAATTATAGTAAATAGTGTTTTTTATGATAAATTATTTAATTATAGTAAATAGTGTTTTTTATGATAAATTATTTAATTATAGTAAATAGTGTTTTTTATGATAAATTATTTAATTATTTCTAGAGTTTGGAACAGATGAACTGATGTCTCAGCATAATCTGAACTCTTTGAATACAAAGAAAATCTTCGATTATAATTCCTGAAAACTGGAAGGCCACATAATTTATTTGTCAATTTATGCTGAATTACTCCAGGAAACCATAGAATAGATCGGACCCCTATAAACTACTTTATTAAAAATAGTTTCCTAAAAAATACAGTTAACATTAAAACAACCCAAATAAATTGTTAAACTAATGACCAAATCAAATTTATCACTTTGTCTGTCTGTCTGTCTCTTTCTTTATATATATATATTTGTCATCCACATACAAGCCTGTTTTGCTGTATCACAACTCGTCATTGTGGCTAGACATCCATTCGCTTCATACCGGGATCGAAAATCGACTGATTTAGTGTCAGTCGGAGTCGCTAACCACTAAGCCATTGGCGCATGGAAATAGGGAAGGGACATATTAGCATGTTATATATAAGTGTTGTATAAAGACTCCAGTCACCGAAAGAATAAATGTATACACATGGAAGTTAATTCGTTACGTTTGTTTAGCAGATTTAATTTCGGGAATTTAACAATTTTAAATTTTTCCTGTGAACATTATAATATGCCTTATATAAAGATTTACAGGTTCTGATTTTTTGTAATATTTTCTATTTTACGGTAAGAGGTTTATTGATTTCTTGTGGCATTTTACCCCATTAATCATGAACTTGCTTTCTATAGGTTAATCTAGACAAAATCTCTTGAATTTCACAACCCCCACCTAATTGCTTTGAAATGGTAACAATTATGTTTTTAAATTTCTATATGAAATGATTCTTATGAGAAAGATATTTCACTGCCCGACGGTGTGCTAAGAATATACTAAATCTTATTCAGACATTGGTTCTGAGATTCAAATGTTAACATTGCAGTCAACAATCACCATTTCGTGGCTTTCAGCTTCCAGACATTTATTAGTACAGGTGAGTTACTCATTAGACATCACTGACCAAAGTGTCTTGCTTGATTACTGCACAATGAATCATTAAATGTTTCGTCTAAGGATCACCAAATTAATGAAATCAATGAAAAAATATCTTAATATATTAGAAAATGTTATCGTAAGTTGGCCAGATGTAAAGCATATGTTGTGGCAGAAAGTATCTTATTGTGTTGATCTGGTTTTGAAGGCACTTCATGTAGGCATCCATTTTGAGTGTGTGACGCATGCCAACAAGTTCGTTTTACTTATTTTTATCCGAGCGTGTTTACTGAGCTGCTGTACATTCGTAATCAACATTAGACACATCCATATCTTCCGATTCTTCTGCATCTGTTGAAATTTCCAAGTAGGACAGCAAACCGTTTCCGAATTTCGGCTTGGGTGAATTATATCATGGTGATATATTTTTCACAGACGGTGCACAAGTCAAACGATTATACTGTGCACTCAACAAATGAAAAATCAAGGGAACGCTAGAAAGCATAATTATAAAAAGTAGACAATATACCCACTGTAGAAAGTGGTAAGATGCATGTAGATGCAATTTAAGGAAATGTATTCGCCTTCCAACAGGATATTTAAAATATGCTTTCTTTGGACTATTTTCATTTAACAAAAGTTCTCGAATATTCTGACGGATAAAAAAATATCATATTTAAATTAAAGAAAAACGAGCGGTTACTCAAATATGTGTGTCTATTAGAAATAATGTTTAAGTGATAAAAGTATGTCGTATTGATGAATAAAAATACATTACTTCTTCAGAATATATATATATATATATATATATATATAGATAGATAGATAGGTGTAAGTGTATGAATATGTCTGCTCTATCACTGATATTGAGCGCTTTTAAATAAGTACTACGCACATATAATATATGAATAATATATTATACATAACAAATTCCACACACATACATATATATATATTTTGATATTTATAATTATACATATACACTTTTCACACACACACACACACACACACACACACACACACACACACACACACACACACGCACGCACATATATATATATGTGGAAATAGAGACAATAGCGAGGCCAGCGGCTCTGTTCATTCTCTTATTTAATTTAATAAATAATTATAAAAGTTCTTACCATGTATTTGTTTTTTAAAATGATTTATTATTTTATATTTTGCAATAATTTTGTCATCGGGTAGTGAAGAATATATATATATATATATATATATATATATATTCTCTCTATTATAATATAAATGTTTCTGCGTTTATCTTTATTTATATATATAATACTCTCAAACATTTTGCACTCACTTTTGACGGCAATCGTCGACACACACACACACACGCACATATATATATATATATATATATATATATATATATATATATATATATATATATATTGGCCAGCTATTTGTTTCTTTAAAACACACTCACGCAGACACACACATACCACCGGCACATACCCACACACGTACATACTTGCTTATGTATAAAATGCGCGTGTCTAGTGGAAAGGAAGTTATAGTAATGTATGTGTGTATAAATATTCAGATACGTATTTATATAAGCCGCGTGCTTATTAAGCTTTAAACTCCTGCAAGATAGTAAGTAGAATGTCTATTATCCATTTGAATTAAGTCAATAAATTTTTCGCCCAAACAAATCTCATCGATTTTTGTACTGACGAATCTGGAGGCCTCTGAACTCTGAACTGAATGTCAAAACTAATGTATGTCGTCTTAAGAATCTGCAGAAACTTATTTTTACTTTAGTGTTTTTTTTTTTTTGTTTTGTTTTTTTATCTCTATTTTTCGTACGTAAACCAATCTAGGACAGATAGGGTAAAGGCTATTCTTTTGGACTCAAACGGTTTTCAGTGAATAATGTTTAAATGTATTAAGGATGAAAGTTGAGTGGACCTTACTAAAAATATATAGCCTTTAATTCGGTGAAAACTCACACCAATAAATTATGTTCACTTTAAATACGGAAATACAAAGTTCTGCCCACTCCTGTGTGATCGAGTTTATATATTCGATTATTTAGTCAAAACTACATATACAATTGTATTTATACGTATAATGGAGAGATTTTCCAATCACTCTTGAAGTATTCCTTACAAAACACGCATGCTAAATTTAGTATGATCAATGTTCGGATAACGGTCTAGTCGGAAGGTGTACTTTATTTAAAAGCATATTATTACCTTTTTCTATTTTACGCTATTGATAACATACTACTTTTAATACATTCTATATTTGCCTAGATCTTTTGATGCCATGATTGCATATTTTTCAGAGACGCAGTTTATTTTAAAGAGACTTTGAGAAATTAATATCATTAACGCACGAAATAAGACAATTGTGGATGATAGTGGATATATATTTTTATCTGCATAAAAGGAAGTATTTTGCAAATAACTTTGTTCCAGCATCAACGTTCGTCTCAGACAGTTAAATTAAACGCCTAGAGGAACGTATGACTGTAGAAAGATGCCGCAGAGAATTATTTTATTCGACATCCTGAAGAGAAATAGAATTTTGAAGATATACTTGTAGAGTATCAGACGAGTAATAAGGTATCTGGCCTAGCATGTTCTTCAATAAAAATTATCATGGCTTCTTCTCTGACGAACTTAGGTCAATTCTGCCCCTTCCACTAGAATTTTGTCGTGCATCTAGACTGGCAACAAGCTTTTACAGTTAAATAAACCAAATGTAAGCGACAATTCGACTCCAGCAGCTATATTTCTCGCACGTCCCGCCAGTGGAACTCCCTTCCATATATTTGCTTTCCTGACAGCTACAGAAATTTAAATGCAATGTCAATTCTACTCTCTTATCCACTCCAGTCCTTTCTCTATACCCCGTGTACCTTGTTCTATTCCTTTCTCTCTATGTTCGCAACTGTCTTCACACCTGTGTTCCCGTTCTTCTCTTGCTTTTTTTCTGACACCCCCTGTTACTAGAGCATCTTTCACTTCACTTTCCTCCTGCCCAAAACTTTAACCGTTTTATGCAGCTCACTGTGTATCAGTAGCGGTTATGTATTGCTTGGTGTGAAATGATTAAAAAAAAAAACGTTTTCATCTACACAAGTTTTGGTCTGCATAATAAGTCAGTTCTATCATCTTCGGTGACTGTAAGTCATAGAGAAATCTACTCAGTATTATGATAGTTAAGGGATATTAATTAAAGGAAGCTATGGAAAGTTATGTTTCACATCCTATAATTAAAGCTTTGATCTTGGATGTGAAAAAGTTAGTATTCTTGTATAATCTAGTATCGTTAGAATAAATCTGAGTAATTAGTTTATTACATGAAATATTTTTTGTTTAACGTTTAGATATAAAGTAGAAAAAGCATCAGGTTAGACATTTTGATCGACTATCTTTTTGTTGATTAGACAACAGGTTTGCGATTTTGATCGGTATCTACTGCCACGTTTAAACACATAATTGCATTTTACAAGATTTTCACACTCACAGAAACAGTGGTGTAGAGCGATTTTGGTCTTTGTCGTTATTGAAGCATTTTCGTAAAAAATATTTCTGTAAAAGAACTTCAAAATATATTGATCTGAAGTTGCAATTCCAAATGTAATACGGCGAGTGCAAGAAAGGAAAATGCAGTTGCGCTCTAACAACATTTGAATGCTCGCCAAAGAAATAATCGTTTTAAAATTATTATTATTATTATTATTATTATTATTATTATTATTATTATTATTATTATTATTCATAGCGATGTTTTTCTTGTTTTGCGTCGTCTTCTGCAAAGCGATGTACGTTTTCGTCTTTGTCGTATTTTTATTTCTTTTTCTTTTTTCTTCTTCCCCTGCGAAGAGATGTACTTCTACTACTAATTTTTGTCTTTCATTTTCGGCAAAATGGGTTTTTTGTTTCTTGTTTGTCTTTATGTTCTGCAAATCGATGTGTTTGTTTTTGAGATGGTTTCTATCATATGTTTATATATTCATTTTGTGTGTAGCGATGCCGATGTAGAAAATATGAATAAATTCAACGGCAAATAAACCTGAATTCTCTTCACCTTAAAATCCGTAAAGGATATATATATATATATATATATATATATATATATATATATAGAGAGAGAGAGAGAGAGAGAGAGAGAGAGAGAGAGTTTGGGTTAAATTTATACACACAATATGTTTATAATGAAGGGTTTTTGAAAGTTTTTTCCTTTAGGAATGAATTATTTCCGCAAACTTGGTAGAATCTTTTCAAGATTTTTAATTTGGAAATGTGTTATTTCTGTAACCTATGTTTCAGTTTTTCGGTATTTTCAGGTAATTTATAATAACTGATTTTCCAAAGTTTTTCAAATGTACAACATGAATTTTCAGCAACGCCCGATGTTGTTTTTAAACAAACAATTTGTTTTTTAAATTATGGTGTATTTACTTATGGATTTAAAAATCTTTCAGTTTTGAATGATCCTAAGTTGTATTTATAGGTGTGAATACTTCCTTCTTCTATGTATCTTGTCCCTTCAGGACGTAGGCGATCGTCCCTGGTGTCTCATAGCAACCTTTCGCTTGTAACATTTCTCAGACCCGTTCCGTATTCCATTTGCTCAGGCCCTTTTAATATGTTAACCACTGCATTCCTCTGTCTCTTTTACCCTCTATCTAGCAGGTTAGTATCAGGTTATCCAAGCCCTCCTTTCTCATTGCATGCCCCAGGAACTTTATTTTCTCCTCCTGATGCTCAATAGTAATTTCCTTTTCGTTTTAATTATTTCCCTTGCTCACACGCTCAGTCCAAGATATCCGCAGCATCCTTCTGTAGAAGCACATTTCAGCTGCTTCAAGTTTTCCCTTCATTTTTGTTGATATTGTCCAACATTCACTGCCATACTGAAGAACGGACATCTCATAGCAATCCAGTATAATATTCTTTGTTTTTAGTGAAAGTCTCCTGTGTCTTAATACTTTAATCAGCTTCTGGAACGCGTTTTTCGTCATGCCAATTTGTCTTTGGATCTCTGTGTCGCACTTTCCGTCTTCAGTTAGAACACTTCCCAGATATTTCAATTTTCGTACCTATTGATTTTAACACCCCCACCTATATTTGGCACTTTCGGCTGCTCTTTTTGTTGATGACCATGCATTCGGTTTTCTTGCAGTTTATTTGTAATCCCTTCATGTCACTCTCTTAAGCTATCTTCTGTAGGAGGTCCTGCACTTTTTCCCGTATCTGCAATCAACACTGTGTCGTCTGCGTATCATATGTTGTTCAGATTGTGATCTCCGATGAGAAATCCTGGCATAACATGTAGGGTCCTCAAAATATTCTCACTGCACAAGTAAAATAGATCCGGTGAAAATACACATCCCTGTCTTACGCCTCTTTCTATCATTGTATAACTGCTAAATTCGTTAAATGTCCGTATGCAGGCAGTTTGCTGCCAGTAGAGTTTTTTAATTTAATGTCTTTCCCAAATATGTCGAGCCTCCTGAGCAGCTCCATCAAATCTTTCTGGCGTATTTTGTCGAACACTTTTTCATAGTCAGTAAATCGCAGGGATAAGTCCTTCTTCATTTGTATTGCCCTTTCCGAGAGCATCCTAATAATAAATATGGCGTTTATTGCCCCAGTGTTTTTGACGAAGCCTGTGTGAATACATCTGGACATTATTTCTGATCTTTGATTTAGTATTTTGTTTTGTTCTGGAAACAATATAATGACTATCGTTTCTTCTTGGCAAAATCTGCAGAAATCATTACTGTTGAAAGGTATGGATTTTTTAATAAAATTCATGTTATATTAGGGTTTTTTCCTTTTTCTGCTTGAATTTCTACACATGGCTAGTCACTTTCATACAATATTTAAGATTTTCTCTTTTAAATTCAGATTGGTGATTATTTCATCTATTTTTTAAAAATACCTTTCTTAGACCATACATGATATTTGTCCATCTGTATCATGTAACTGCTTTATAAACAAGGCCTTCTGTTTAAAAAAAGAAAAACATGCCAGTGTGCATTTGTTTTTATCTTTACCGTTACATTCGTATTTAGTGATATTACCTTGCCCGTTAGTATTTAGTCTTCTGGCGTTTTTATTTTTGATTATGTATTTATATAAATTAATAATAGAGCTATAACTTGATAAAATTTCTATGTTGAAGAAATAACTCATTTCTAGATAATATATAAAGAGAGAGAGAGAAAGAGAGAGAGAGAGAGAGGGAGAAAGAGAGAGAGATAGTACATAAAACTATAACCTTACATCACAGGGTCAGAGCTCTTCTTTTCAACATATTCAATGCTGCTTTATATAGCAGTTTTACACCTACAAATGAGGGCATATATTACATTTTCGTAAAACTCTGCAGGCTGCTAATGTTGTCATTTGATTCCAGTTGTGTTCTCTTCTTCATCATCACGTAAAACTAATAAACTCAGACTACTATCATTCGGATAAAGTCAAAGAGACTCTGCTTAGCTAAGGTTACCCAACGAGCATTTATTTCAATGGATGACGGAAGATAGTACAGGAGCCTTAACAATGTGTGAGCAATCGAGATTTGGGGAGGTCCTGGAGGCGGGCGAATCACAAAAGAAGATTGATTGTTTAGTTCTCATTGTTACGCTTGCCAACCATGTCCCTGTTATTAAAATTATAATATTTTGGTGATAATTATGATATGGTGATACATCTTTTACTAATTAAGCAACACAGATGTGATGAATAATTTTTGTCTAAATAACGCTTCATTTTCTCAGATATATTTGACAAAATTACACAAAGATACCTTGAATTACAAAAGAGTAAATAAAGCTACCATTTGTCAACTATCAATGGCACTCCTTTCTACCCCATCCCCATCAGCATGGACCAAGCGAATCTCCCTGAAATCAATACACTGCACCTCCCCGCCCTGAATCTCTCTTCCGACCTCAAGTGGAACCATATGATTGAACTAATAGATAAATCCACTGATAGTTATTTTGTGTCACTGTGTCGGGCCAAGAAGTTTTTTTTTTCCGCCTGAGTCCATCTTGTACATATACAAATCAACCACCCGGTCGCACATTGAAAGCTGTTGTACTATCTGGTCAGGTGCCCCTTCTATACATCTCAAGGTTCTCGAGCGGCTCCAAAGGAAGAATATTCAATGTGATCTGTCCCGACCTATTAGCTCGCTGGTGCCGCCTTCACAAGAATTTACTCAATCAACCAGACTGGCAAAATTGTCCCACATTTTTACGATTAAATCAATGAAATGCAGCCTCCACTTCTATTTCTTCAGATTCTGTCCTTGCACTTCCTGCCTGTGGAACACTTTTCTGGATGCTTTCTTTGCTTATGGCTAGAATCTCAAAGAATTTAAGTGTAATGTCAATTCACATCGTTAATCCACTTGACTCCATTTCTTCTCTCGTCCTTTCCCCATCACCCGGTGGACCTTGTTATTTTACTTTCTCACACTATCGACGCAACTGTCTTTACACCGCTATTCCCATCCTTCTTTTGCCCTTTCTCTGACACCCCTTGTAACCATTTCATTTATATCTTTGCTCTCGTCCTGCTTAAACTTTTGGTCTTCCCATAAGTAACTCTCTGTGCAAGAGGGGTTGTAGAGCCTTGCTTAAGGTGAAACGATTAAAAAGTCAATTCTTCCAACCACAGTTTTCTAGACGATTTTGGTATCACCTGCATCTCTTCCGCTTGGTCTCTTTGTTTAAGTTACTAAACGCTCCTATAAAATTTCATTTACCAAAGTATCAATTCAATTGTGAGAGTTGCTATCTTCGAAGTTAGATGAGGGGATGTGATCTAACGTTTTGTCTGACAGCTATGTATTTGTTCTCGTGCGTGTGTGACATAGTGCAGACTTCCGTTGCTAAAACTAGTCTCCTCCAGCTGCCACCAAATCGACTCAATGAAGTACTACCTCCTCAAGTCAAGTGATGTAGACCTCCGTAATGTCTCTGTGGGATGACGAGAAAAGTCAGATTTGGAGTGATCGCTAGTGATCACTCTGAATATCATTATCACCGATATTAATCCAATTCTTCTGAACGTTCAGCATTATCCTTAAATTGATATCTAAGCAATCTAAAATGTTTGTTTTGGACCTTCCAGCGCAAATACGAAGCAATAGAGAATGCATTTTCCATATTTCTGGCGAGATTATTGAGCTCTTTTACCCACAAACTGACCTTATATTTTATATTACAGAACAAAATGAAATGGAATACACTAAATAATAAAATATAATAAATAAAATACAAAATTTATCCATTGTAGTTAAGGAGAAGATCGGGATTTATGCCTTTTTCAGAAGTATTTTGAAAGTACGTGAATGTAACGGATCCGACGGCAAAATAGAACTAGGTTCTCTAATTATCAGTACATAACTCGCACATCTAGGCTTACTGCGCTTACTCTTAGCCATGCCATCATCTATTGTTGCTTTACTTCGGGGATTGTACGCAAACAAGCGTTTTAACGTGATGTTTCCTTCGGCACATAGGTAAAGTTAAAAAGAATAAAGCTTTAAATGTTTAGAATCTTTTCCAATGGGAAATTTTTCTTTTGAATATCACATCGATCTGGAAAATCAATTCTGTATATATGGAGCTTCTGCAAAATAATGTTGAAGAAAATAGTTAGTGGAGTGCAAGAGAAAATTGTTTTATACAAATGAAATTTCAATACTGAACATAATTAACTTGGAAATTTTCTGAAGCTTGGTTAAAAGCGTCACAAATCGGCTGCAGTAATTATCGTATATTTTTCATCGTTTTACATTGAATTTAAACATTTAGTTATGTCAATCTTCATTTCCTATACGTAATTGTTTAATCAAAACCTTGTCTAAAAAATACCTGATGAATTAAATTTGTGGCTGATTTTTTTCTTTTTCTTCAGTATGAAGATTGAACGGTTCTATAAACTTAATCGTACATGATTAACTTACTTACTGATTTTTTCAGAATATATAGTTTAATCACGAAGATAAGTTTCATCAAAGCAGACATTAAAGATGATTATATATTTGTAAATCATAAGGAAAGATAGTTGGAGGATGTTAAACAAAAAATATAATTTTTTCGGTATTGAAAGTTAGAATTTGGTTGTACTATAAACTTGAATATTTAGGTTGCATGAAGGACAATGTTGAGTTATGTCATGTAAATGACACTATTTTTTTGTCTCGGGAATATTCATACCAGCAATATATATTTTTCAAATGTGTAGATATTACGTTTTGACAACAGGTCAGATTTTAGTTCTTTTAAATTTTTAAGTTTTTACTACTGTATCTGGTAAGTGGATAAATACTTTAGGTTAAAATTTGAATTATGTATTCATCTTATATTAATGTATGTTGGAGATAAAAAAAATTAAATTGATAGTGTGTGTGTCATTAATTCAAAACATAATTTGTTAAGTAATATAAGAGCATAAATTTAATTTGAACATTATAATTAATTAAATTCGGAAGGGAAATGTAATGATAATATTGTTAAAATATTTTTATGGTTTAGTAGTACTTTATCTTTAGGAAATCATTCACTTCCACTATCCTACATTGATGGTATGACTCGTAATTTCATGAAGTACCCAATCATCAGGTGCATAATAGAAGTTATACGTTTGAAACTAGCTGTGCCATTGATATTTATTAATATGTAATTAAATGTTCTGTTTAAATTACACTACTACATTCATCACTGTTTTAATAACATCTGAATAATTTTTTTAAATATGTGGATATACGTGAATGTATAATTATATGTACTTTTAACAATCCTCATATATATATATATATATATATATATATATATATATATATATAATAACTACTTAGACTCTGTAAGTATGCAGGCCGTAAATTTATACTAAAATAAACCTCCGAATAAACCATTAACAAACAGAACCTAAATCCGTTACAATCCGGTGTACTAAGACGTCGGATGTATGGGGAGAAAAAAAGAAACCCGAGGAACAAGAACAAAACATTCAATACTCCGCAGTAAAGAAAAAACCCAAACGGAATCAAACACAAGAAAAAGTGCTCAATACAAAGTATGAAAGAAAAGATACAATAGTCGAGCAAAAACACACAACTTGTGTGTTGTGTATATATATTGTATATATATATATATATATATATATATATATATATATATTTATATATATATATATATATGTTTCAGGTAGAGTATATATGTACAAGAGTAAAATGAATCAAAATACAAAAGGAAAATGACGCTTTTCGTCCCCTAGGATATATTTTGTTGCACGTGTTTATACACAAGTGTATGTCGTTGTTTTCTCAAGGTTTTTAAATTTGAAAATCTTCATGAATATTCGTCAGGTGGTTGAAAGTTCAGTCAAAACTTGTGAAGAACACAATTTTCCATAATTTCAATTCTTGTAAGGCAAAAGCAAGCGAGTTATATTTAAATAAATGATCTTTTTTAAATTGTGATCAGGTTGTTGTTTTGGGATGTTTGTCTTTACATAGATGAGGTGATAGATTTAATTGTATTCATTGGATCTTTATCGCATTTGTGGTCGTGCAATTTGGTTTGTAAACATTAGTTATTGCAGGAAAAGAGAATTTGGAAATGAACCTCAGCGGAGATTTATATTGTGATAACACACACACACACACACACACACACACACACACACACACACACACACACACATATATATATATATATATATATATATATATATATATATATATGTGTGTGTGTGTAACTGTTAACTATATTGAGATGTAAATTATATTTTAAAAATATATTGTTGAATATTTACACTATGAATGTCTATTAGATTTGATCAGAAGCTGTTCTAAACATCGTATGTTAGCTTTAATTTGGTTGAAAATATTGATAAAAATTTATTCTAAATATTTGTACATCTTTTGATGTACAAATTTTATTTACTTATGTCACGGTCCAAGAGAGGCTTGACATTAGTATCTCTGATGTATACAGGGTGTAAACGATAAATTGGCAGTTTGAGATCTCAGACTTTAAACCTTGATAAAGTAGGGACATTTAAAGACATTTAAGATTTGCGTATGTTTATTTAACTGTTTTATTAAATACAAACATTTTATTCTATGCGTCCACCTTCTGTGTCCACAATTTGCTGAATGCGAGCCCTAAAATCACGACAGGCCTTGACAGCTGACTCTTTCTTGATATCGCGGAATGCTCGCCTTACGGAGGTCTTCAGTGAGGCCACACTGTTATGGGGGCGAGCATTAGAGACTTTCTCAACATCGCCCCATAACCAATAGTCGCAGGGGTTCAAATCTGGCGAACTAGAGGGCCAGATATTTGAGGGCACAAAAAACGGCAACTCTCTCTTCAAGAAGGTCTGCACTGTTTTTGATCCATGAGCAGGTGCAGAGTCCAGGATGAATATCACTTTGTTGGGATCATCGTTCTTCTTAATCCAGGGTACGAGAACTTCCTCCAGAATCTTCAGATATTCCGCCGTATTGATCTTCAGACCCACTTCTATGAAGTGAGGGGACATGACTTTCCCATCGCTGGCAATAGCTCCAAACACCATGACAGAGGTAGGGTGTTTACTCTGCATGACTGGAAAAACACAAGAAGGGTCAATGGCGATAACTCTTGAGTCTACCACGAACTTTTTCTCTCCACAAAAATGCGAACGGTACCACCATGGTGTTTCGGGTGATTGAGTAGCAAGTGGCTTCTCTCTTTACGAATGGTCTTAGATTTCGCGGTAAGAATGTTACGACATCGTCTGCAATATGACTTCATCCCGTACTGCATTAGAAATGGTCATTTTGGCTACATTCCGCTTTTTCGCCTGGTCAACCATTGACTGTGATGGATTTGCTGCAGTGGATCATTTCAAACCTTTTGGTGGGGATTTTATCACTTCTCGGGCTGTGACCCTTCCTTTGCATGTCTTTACCTTCCCTTAAGTTTGCTACAATACGATAAACAGTCCTAGGAGCATAGCCAGTGTCTCTGATAATGTCAGATGTCTTATGCCCGTCGCGGAACAATGCAGCAATAACCATTCTATGGTTAAATTCTACACTGGCACTCATTTTGTTAGTATTTTTAGGTGGCTAATCTGGACTTCAGACTTTAAAGAGTACAGAAACTAACATTTCAGACTGATAATGCCGCTTTAAAAAACCTAAATTGCGGATTGAAATTACTGCCAATTTATCGTTTACGCCCTGTACAATATTACTCTTCCCGCGCATCAGTTTTAAATGCACTACTGAAAATAATTATTATTATCAACCTCAACTCAAGTACCTTTTCATGACTCCCTAGTTAATAAATTTACTCAAATTGTGTTGCGATAAGATCTCTTTTAGGCCAGATCTCGATGCAGGCTGTCTTTTGGAATGCAATCATCTGGGATGCAAAGGCTATAGCCTAACCAGTGGAGTCTTCGCTGTTTAAGAAGTGTGAACATGTTTGGTAGACTAGATCAAGACAAGGCCTCAGTGTTGGCACATTGTCCTGCCATGAGATTCCCAATATATGTATGATATTTCTCATGTGGAAGGTGTTCATCTATTGCATCTATTGCTTGGCCTACGGTGTCCATGTATCACTGCCTTAATGCAGTGTACGGATGACACAGGCGTTGTACACTGCCATCTTTGTCCTCACTGTCAGCTTGGAGTTCTTTCAAACACCCTGAGCTCTGTGTCCAAGGACAGGTGGCCAGTGATGGTAGAGCCAAGGTAGGTAAACTGATGGACCACATCGAGCTCATAGTCATTGATGCTGATGACCGGTGGTGCTGCGGTACCTTGATCCAGGACGTTTGATTTTATTTTATTTTATTTTTTTTCAAGTTAATGGTCTGCTCAAATCTCTGCATATCTGAAAGAAATGATCTATCCAGGTTTGGATTTCACGCTGGGGATGCTAGTGTCGTATCATCAGCAAACAGCATTTCTCTGATAAGGACTATTTCTACCTTAATCTTGTCTCTGAGACGGCCGTGATTGAAAAGCTTCCATCTGATCTCGTATGCAGATAAATCTTTTCCCATGATGAACGGAAAGCGTGTTTCAAAAGTAGCGCGAAGATTTCGAAGAGAATGGGAGCGAGTACACAACCGTGTTTGACTCCGCCGTAGATGTTGAAGGGCTAAATTACATATCTTTGAAAAACATAGCCATGTACTTAATATTAAACAGATTTTAGCCGATAACACAACAATACTCACACATATATCCAATAAAGAAGGAAACAAAAAATATCTTCAGATATTGGAGGTCATTTACATTAAAACAAAGGAACCAACACTTAACTAAATTCCTTTTTAGTCACAATAAATTACAATGCATTTAGATATATGGTTCTCTTGGTAATATCTCGGTCTCTCACGTGCTACGACGTCATAAAACTGCATCAAGAATTTAAGACCTGTATATGCTATTCCCTGACCGTTATCTTTGCCGAGTAATCTTCTATGTGAACATAACAGAATATCATAATTCATAGTGAATAACTTTGTTTAAATGTCCGTATAACAACTCTGAATATAGTCTATGTGAGTAAAATGCTTCTAGCTTAATAAAAATTTCCAAATGGTGAATTATCTTTTCGTTATGTTCAAACGACATTAAAATTGATTCAAATCAAACCTATATTAATCAAATAATCATCTAAGACACGCCAGATTAAAACTGGTGTTTAGAACAACCCATGATCAAATAAAATAGACATATATTGACTGTTATATTTAACAATATAAGTTTAAATATATGCGTGTATGATATTTTTCTTGTAATAACGTTGAAACCGAAGTGTAAAATAAAGTGAACTGAAGATACTTAGTTGAAAAAAAGTTTAGTCAAAAAAACTATTTGTCGTGTTCAAATTAGAAAAGCCTGAAGGACTGACTCTATACGTTCTCGGAAGTTGTTATAATACGGAGCAGGCAGTTCTCTTTCCTGTCAGCAATTACATTCACAAGAGAAACCTTCAAAGTGTCTTTACTATTTGGTTTCACTCACGGCAACAACATAGACGTAATTGTCATTAGAGTTAAATAAAGAAATTTCAGAAGTTTCCTTTACTAAATGTGACATGATCTGTAAAATTCTAGCAAAGTTTGTCTTGAGGCATATTCGTCATATGTGAACACCTACTGTCTACACTTCAATCCAATGACTGATCAATGTATGTTGTACAGCAAGTATTGAATCACAAATGACCATGAGTCATATCTGGAAGAAGGGTTGATGATAGGAAAAGTTCCCATTGCTAAAGACAGCAGGCCTCCTTAGATGACAAGAATTTAGTGAGGTGCATTATAAATTGGCAGTGAGGGCACCAGATGTTAAAGGTTTCTGTCCCTTTGAAAGCTGGGGATAGTTTTTGGCGAATCCCAGGTAACATTGCGTTTAATCAATTTTAATTCATGACAAACAAAATGTATTACCAAATAACAGACGCACACACACGCGCGCGCACGCGCACACACACACACACACACACACACACACACACACACAACGTATACTCTGAAAGACACACACACATATATGCAGAAGATATGCGAATCGTATTTGTTCTACTTCTATCTGCTTGCTGAGTGGAAATATAGTTCTAACATCACCAGTGATTACCATAAACATATATTTACTAAAGTATACACCAAGTGCAATTATTTTGTTTGCAAGTCTCGGAAATTAATTTCTTCTTTGGCCCACGTATGTTAATGACATGTTCTTCTTGTAAGCTGCATAGTAATATGAAAATCATTCATAGCATTCTGGAGAAAGATACTTAAAATAAAATTGAGCGAAGGGTGAAAAGTCCCCAGATATGTTTGGACCCGACTTATGTCCCCAGTATCTGAAATTGCCAGACATTTGGAGGGTCAGCAAAAACCTTGCTAAAAGCAAGCGATAAATCGAGTGTTCTTGTGTTAGGACAGGTGCTGTTTTTACCACTATTGACGTGTTTTATTCGTTTGCTAAATTTGGTCTATCCTATCTACAAAATAGTTTGGTCGTATGCAAATTAACATGTCAATGTAACACTGGCTTCATTGAGTAGAAAGGTCAGTACCTTGAAACTTTTATTGCACAAAATGTGCCTGGCAATAACAGAGAGTGCGTACTACACAATTGTATCAGATAGTACTGTATTGCGTAAAAGACCAACAGCTTGTCGAAAATCAAGATTAAGAGTATAATGGCACGGGTGGTTTTATTTTTTAGGCAAAGCACGATCAGCTATATATCTGTACATCTTAAGGAGAGTATACAGTAAATTACACCCACCGTCTCTGTAGCGACTGAATGATGAATTTATTCGATCTTTTTTTACAGGGTTTAGTAGAAGGCTGTGAGTTTTTTCTCACTGGAACTATTAGTTTTGGCTTTACTCATTTTGGCTTTACACCATTTTAATATATATATATATATATATATATATATATTATTGTCATTCGCAAACAGATCTGTTTCGCTGTATCACAGCACATCAGTACGGTTAGACTGCGATTGCTACATAAACCCAGGCTCGAAACCCGACCGAATTGGCGGGAGACGGCGATTCTAACCCTGGGCCACAGGGCGTTCGGTGGAAGAAGGCAGTCTTTTTTTAGCGCATATCATATTACGCGCCCAGTGTCATATGTCTCTCAAGTGGGTAGAAGGGTAAATATGGGAGTTGTCTTAGCCTTCGGGCTGGGCACACCTAAGACAAGTCAAGACCAGTTATGACCGGTTTTGAACCTGTCCACCGCGGTTGTTAGGTAATGTTTGACACACACACACACACACACACACACACACACACACATATATATATATATATATATATATATATATATATATATATATATATATAATTAAATATTAATTTCCAAGTTTCGAGAAAGAATCTCGACATTAGGCAAAGTTGGATGCTGGTTGTGCAAATGAGTTTGAAATTTATGTATGTGGGAAGATATAAAATTTTTATGTGTGTTCTTTTTAAGTAATTTGAATAAAGATTTACTTTGAAATTTGACCAGAAGTTTCTAAGGAATACATGCTTACATTTATCCTTTTTGTTCTTTTTTACATTTTCCCTTTTTTCTTTTCCTCTCTAACGGTCAAAGTGTCAACCTACTTTAACATAATTTTTCCTTGTATATTTTTTTATTTTTATTGCTTCATATTATATCGTATTACCTTTGATGTATCTATTCTAGTATCAAAAATGTTCTATTTACTTTCTCCATATCTTGACCAATTCTCATAGAAAAACAAGAAAGAGATGAAGAAAAAATAACTTTTTAAATTTTTGGTCAAACTTAAAAGTTCTTTAGAGTAAATTTACTGTTCTTATCATTACGTATTTCAATCTATTTTTGAAAACATTTAATATATAAATAACATTCTTATTTTTCATTCGAATTTACTTCCAGCTATTGTTATCACATCTTTCTAATATTTTTTCTAAAAATATAAACATTTTTATACTAATTTATATGTTTTGTTTTAATATATGGTCAATTAATATTTTCCTTAAACGAATTATTAGGCATATGCATGTTAATTAATAGAAAAGTTTTTTTTTCCCATATTCTGAGCTGAACGTTTTGCAATTTCTATATCTGACATTTATTTCTTATGTTTATTTAATAGATTCTTATTATTAAGTGATTAATAATATATAATCTTTCGTACACATACAAAGAAAGCTTGGTCGTTTAAAGACTTACATGTTTTAGCTTTTTTTTAGAATTTTCCTATTTAATGTGGGTGTTTTTTGTTTCCTTTAGATACGAATATTTCGACAGGGATGGTCTATTTCTGTACTTATTATTATTAAAAGAAGACAGGTGTTGATAAATATAGTACTACCTAGATAAAACTTTGCATTACTAGGGTTTTCCTATGAATATATTTCACATTGATAGACAATTGATTCCGTTAGACACATGTCATTTTTGCGGGCAATCTATAGGGTTTCTACAATTACTTTTTTTTCTTGTCTATATTGTTATTTTCGGTTATTAGATCCTGTTTATAAATTTGGTTAAACTTTTAAAAATACGATTATTGTGATATTTATGATTTTTTCCAGATAGTTCATACAGCTTTAACTTCAATTGATAGTATTTTTGCTGAATATCTCACTTAAGGGATTTTTTCCAGAAAATGTTTCTTAATTAACGCGTGGAAGTTTCTCCCCAATTTACTACTACTCATTTGGTTGAAAGGGGGTGAGAAACAAATAATATTTCTATTTCTATCTTTATTCGGTGGTTGCTTTTCCATTTTACATATTTAATATTTGTTTTTTTTATATCCACTATTTTAAGGCGGTGTAATGAAAATTGCTATGCTTATTAATTATTTCTTCATTTGCTGAATTTCAATTAATACTGTATTCTACTGACGAGGATACATGAGTGGTTAGAAGTCGTGTGGATATATAAAAGATTGGTGTTTGTTTTTGTTTTTGTTTTTTGCATGGTTAGTGTATATCCTTCTCTAGATCTAAGGTTACATCGAGGAAATCTACATTTTTCTATTTATTTTAATAGTTACTTTTAAATTAAGGTTTTATATTCTTTATGTATCATCTTTCTAATTTTAACTATTTTAAAATTTGTGGCATTACTAAGTACCATAAGCCCATCATCCCTATATAATTCGATGTTTTCAGTAGGTATTTCTTTATAGGGAGTGATATTGTATCTTATTAATAAGCCTACCAGATTTTAAAACTCAGTAGAGTCCAGAGATCCCATAGTAATATTAAAATTATTTTGATACGGGACATACATATATATATATATATTACTTTATATATATATATATATAAAGTAATTGAAAAGTAACTCCTTATTATATCAATGATGCACACTTGCGTCATTCAAATAATATAGTTAGACTGGAATGTCTATTAAACATAAAATAATGAACTCCTTTTCAATCATTTCTAATACAAACACACACGCACACTTATATATATATATATATATATATATATATATATATATATATATATATATATACTTCGATAAATATAAAGATTCGTGTCTGTGAGTGTACTGATAATAGAAATATTTTTCCTTGGCGTTAGTACAACCCTTTAAGTTCATGCTCGATTTCTCAGATGCAGATTTAAAAATGACTGTTATAAAATTTAATTATTTATGAATACAAACTATATTGTAGTAATGTATATGTATATAAATATGTTCTAAACCTTTTACCCCAAGCAAAGCAGTAATGTCACTGGAGCGCAAGGGCTATATCAGAGGAGTGTGAAATATTTCATCGGAGGAGAGCCAAGAGAATGTGTAACCGGTTGCAGTGAATGGGCAGAAAAAGAATGGGAATACTGATGTGAAGAGAGTTTTTTTTAATCATTTCACCCCGAGCAAGGCGGAAACGCCACTGATGTGCAGGGGGCTACATAAATGTAAAAAAGATTAATTAGAGAAGTGTGAGGAGTACAATCTAGTTAGAAAGGAACAATATAAAGCTGAGAAATCAGGTGCGATGACAGATACATAGGTGGAGAGAAAGGGAAGGTTATACGGGGGTGGGGAGAGAGCTAGAGTCCAGTGGTTAGTAGATGAGTGTTGACTTTGCATTTAAATTTCTGAAGGTTGTAGCCGTCAGGAACGCAAGAATACGGGAGCGAGTTCCACAGGCGGGAAGTGCGAGAGAAGAAGCTGCAGGAGTAGAATTGTCGTCTGCATTTGACTAACCTGACTGAGAATGGGTGGGACCCAGATGCCAGTCTGGTTGCACGAGTAAGCACCTGTTGAGGAGGCATCAGTGACTTAAGTTCGTCTGAGCAGAAGCCATGAAAGTATTTATAGAACAGACAAAGGGAGGCCACATTTCGACGATGGGGAAGTGGCTGCAGTCGAGCCGCGAGATCAGTACCTATCACATTAGAGACTCTCCTTTGGAGCCTGTCGAGAACACTGGGGAGAACGGCAGGGGCGCCTGACCATAAATGGCAGCAGTACTCCATGCAGGGACGGATGGTTGACTTGTATATATGCAGGATGGATTCAGGTGGAAAAAACATCCTGGATCGACATAGTGACCCAACCTTCTTAGCAGTAGATTTTGCTATGGATTCAATATAGTGGTTCAATTTGAGGTCTGAGGACAGGGTAAGTCCGAGGAGGCGTAGGGCATTACTCTCCGCGTGAAAGATACGTAATATTGAGGAATAACATAATTCCAGAAGTGTTGGGGGAAAATATAAGAGAAGGATGGAAGTCAATGAGATAAGAGATGGTAATGGACTTTGTATTTAATCTCTTGAAGATTGTGGCTATCAGAGAAACAAGTATACGAAAGAGGAGTGCTACAGACAGGAAATACAATAAAAGAAGCTGATAATAGTAGTGACGGCATCATTTGGTTGTTAGGACCGTACAATGGTGGGACTTTGTTTACCAGTCAGGTTGCTCGGATATTCTTGTAGAATTGACTCAAGGGAGTTAACTTGCCCGAGCAGAAGTCATGGAAATATTTGCAGAAGAGATCGTTGAGAAAGTGGCTGGAATCGAGCTGCCAGGTCGTGATCAACTACTTTGCAGTTTTTATTCTTGAACCTATCGAGAACATCGAGATAAATAGCATGAATAGTCTAACAAATAGGACAACAGTATACAATGCATAATAATTTATTCGTATATGTGCAAAATGTACGGAAAATATTTTTGCCCGACACTATAGTAGTTCCACTTGAGGTCAGCAGATAGAGCAAACCCATGAGGCGTAGTGCATTACTTTCAAGAAGACTAGCTTAATCCATGCTGATGGGGCACAGGAAGAACTGTCGATGGTGCTTGAGAATGGCAGCTTCGTTTTGGAAGCATTAATATTTACGAGATATTTCTTGGATTTAGATTGGAGGTCATTTTCAAGAAGAACAGCGGGTTATCTTTATTTTACGTTTCAAATATTTTTTCCGATTTTCAGCACATCCCGTCGATTTTGGAAATGAGTCAATAGCTACCTAGCCAAATTCGTGTTCAATTATAGGCGCCCCATCATTCTACATCACAGCACTTCACTTGAAAGTATGCATATGCTTGATTTTGACGACTCTAATTTGTAATTTGCTTTTTGTGCTTTTAACTTTCTGAGAGCACAAACGTTTGATTGTGTTTATATATTTTCTGTATTGTTTTCAAATTCATGCAACATGCAGTATGTGATGTACTGAGTAATAAGGTCACATTCATCCAAAGATATGAAGTAAATTTCAAAGAAAAAATAATTTTAACAAAAAATATTAATGGCTACCATCTTCTATGACTCTTGGCGGGTAGGAATTTTCATATTTTCTTGTACATTCCTCATCAGAAACATCCTTCGGCAACCAATGGTTGAGCAGTAATCTATCGACAACCCCACAAAACATGGTCAGGTATTGCTGTACTAGGATCCTAATACCGTGTGGGGATCTCATAGAATCCTTTCAATAACCGATACGGACACGGGTCTCTGGCACGACATGCAGGTGTCTTCATAGACGAGACACCATCTCAAGGAATTCTGCAAACCAAGGCTAAAAATCTCTTCCAATCAAAGGGTCAGGATTCTACAATATCGCTCACAATGTTTGTGTCAACACGAGGTTTCGTTTTTAGGCTCTTTCTAAAACCCCAAACCGATAACTTCAAGAATCCACTTTCCTAATGAACCAAACATGGCCACATTCAACTGTCTAAGCCTGTACGTATCTATGGTTACGTAGTGTTGGGTTAATAGCTGAAATCAAAGTTTGATTCGTGTTGCACAGGAAAAAGAATATTTTACCAATCCCTGAAAAATTGTGTTAAGCCAAAAAGCAAATGCTGTGAAAATATCCATCAGCAAAGGAACATCTTGTTTCACGCCACCCAAACGTCGTGATCAAAGAACACCAGCAGTTAATCTGGTTCTGTTTTAACATAACAGTGCCTTAAGATTGTAACGTATAATTCAAAAATAATAAAAATACAAATATCTTTATGTGGAAATCTTACAGATGTAGCAATTAAAAATATCAATAATTCCAGTTGTAGACGAATCCAGTGGTTTGATTAAGAAACTTTGCGATAGAATCACTGAAGAGATTCCTACCAGAACATGCCGTAGAAAAAGTACAAAAAATTGTGCTCACACGTCCGTATAACACATTACGATGAAAAATAGTAAAAGTATGTGATATCATGTTTGCTTGTTTTTATTGTTTTCACAAAATGATCAGTGGAAAGTGTCGTGAAGTCATTTCGGATTTTAAAACACTGGTTAAAACCTGGTATGAAATTTAGTTGCAAAAGAACTGAAATAATAACAACAACAACAACAACAACAACAACAACAACAATAATAATAATAATAACGCTTGCAAGACAAACCTCTGCTTGGCCAATATCCAGAACGTGCCAATATATCCAATGTTGATAAACTTAATACTCATCGATGTTTACGTGCATCTGGATTAAAGTCTGAGACTGAAGGCTTTATTCTGGCAGCGCAAGACCAAAGTCTTTTCACTAGAAACTTTCAGACAAATATTATGCATAATAATATGGATACAAAATGAAGGTTTTGTGATAAACAACAAGAAACAATAGACCATCTAAACTCAGGCTGTTCTTTACATGCCCCAAATGAATATAAAAGTCGCCACGATAGAGTGGGGCAATATTTATGTTGGACAATGTGCAAACACTATGGAAAATCTGTAAACTAACACTGGTAGGAACATCATCCAGCACCAGTTATAGAAATAGAAGATGTCAACATTCTATGGGATTACACCATCTACATAGACAGAAATATTGAAGCCAATAGGCCGGATATTATTCTTAAAAACCAGAAAGAAAAAACGTGTCTATTAATTAATATAGCTTGTCCAGCGGATTGTAACATAGCAACCAAGTAGTTAAAAAAACTGTCAAATCATAAAGACCTGGTAATTGAAATAACGAAAATGTGGAAATTGAAAACAAGGATCGTGCCAGTGATAGTACGTGAACTTGGAATGATAAGAAATGGAACAAGACAACACACTGAAAGAATCCCTGGAAACCCCAGCTTAAGAAATATACAATTTTTTTGGTTAAATACAGCCAACTCACTAAAGAGAACTTTGTCTCTGTAACGCTAGGGATGTTAATAATAATAATAATAATAATAATAATAATAATAATAATAATAATAATAATAAGAAGAAGAAGAAGAAGAAGAAGAAGAAGATACAAAAACGATAGAAAATTGAGAAGACATACAATCTCTCATGTCGTGAAGGGATATAGCATACTGGTTAATAATAAGTTCATCTTGTCATGATGTAAAACGCATTTTATATGATCCTGGATTTGAATGACTATCCGTCGACTATTGATTTTCTTAATAATGCATTGTTGTGTGTGACCATGTTTATAAGAATATGCAACATATTCTAAAAAGTAATGTTCTACATTTGACCAATTTTGCCAAAACTGTAGCACCACAGATTCAGAGCATTTGTCTGAAATAGAAATCTAGACTCTGAAACAAACAAATTCAATCTGACCTTTGTAAAGTTATTTCGACTGAAATAAAGGTACAGGTTTTCATCTTCCGGTCATCAAAGCAGCTTGCTTTGTAATCCTCCACCATTCTACATCTGATAGAAGCATGTGAAGCTATTTACAGCTCTTTCAAATACATATATATAACATGGCTGCAGATTTTGAAAATATTATCGTAATATCTTTTATACTTTAGCATGCTCTTAGTGCAATCATGAGAGAATCAACATCGTCCTGGAAGCAAGATACAATCTTATATTTCATCTGTGCCTTTTCTGCTTTTATGAAGCTGAGAAAATTTATCAAAATACTTAGCACAAAACAAATGTGTATTCTAACATCTGCTTTCATTACAACATTAGTAGCTTATAAAATATTCAAGAATGTGTTTGGAATGGAATGTCCACAGAAAAACTAACGAATAACGTATTGCAATTTCAGAATGTTTCCTGTACTTCTGTTTACATCAACATTTTTTTTTATTTTTTATAGTATTTGGAGAGTTCACAATATCCGCCATCGTTTCCAGCCGATGAAGCGAGTAATTACATGGTGGAAGTAAAACATACGTACAATTTGTTTCATTTGTTTTTCTTTTATTTATGGATCAGTAAAAACCAACATGTTTTATATAAAGCAGCCATCTGCGTTATCCATATATAATGTGTATCATGAGTTTAGAGAAGACATTAGTTAAAGATAATCATACAAGAAAAATACGGCTTTTATACAGCTTTACAGAAAAATAAAAGTAGTCTGATCACTCAATATAGTTAATTTATCACGCAGGATTTCATATACAAACGACCATACAGGCACATGTACACACGCAAGCTGGACAAACGCAAACACACAAACTGACACACACACACATTTTGATTGTTATGTCTACTTTTCTTTATGTATGCATTCGTAATCTCATAATTTGTTGATTATTTGCTGAATTTGGTTATACTCAGATATTTTGTTTAAAATATTTAATTTACATTATGTATTTTCCCTATATTTATTTTTAGTTTACGCTTTCTAAATAATATAGTAAGAAATTGTTTTTGTGTCTGCATTTTGAGATGAGTTCTGAAAATTATTTTTTAATTTGTGTTGATCCAACCCTTCTCGTTATCTTTCACATCCATTAAACAGTTGTGTCTTCGTAGAATTATTGCATTCTTTGGGGTTAAATTATTATTAAAATATATATTTTGGGAGAATAATAATATTTGTAGATGTAAGCACGTATATTTTTCGGTTTTTCTCATTTTTTATTCCTCATCCGACTTGTTTCTTTCTTTCTTTCTTTCTTTCTTTCCTTCTTTCTTTATTTACTTATTTATTTATTCAATCTGGCAGCTGTTTTGTAAATCAACGTCTAATTGCTAATTATATAAAAAAATGGATGAAATATTTAAAGGCCTCAACAAGGAAACTGCAATCTTTTTGTTGTATACTAGTGACATATAACAGAACAACATATGCTGGGAAGCAAAAACGACAAATATATTGTATACCCTCCGATGTAACGACGATTATCAATTATACCACGGGGACCCCAAACTTGTTATCTTCTCTCTTATATTTGCTTGTTTTTCCACGCTGATAAAATAACAATATACTTACTTTAAGAAAATCACAACAGTAACAGCTAGATATAAGCAAATGTAGACAACATATCTTTTATTCGCTCTTCAGGAGACGTAGCATATAGTAGGAGGTGTAGTCGGAGGTGTCCCCACACACGCATCGAAAGGGTCAGAGGCCGCGTTGGTCCATGGTTTTCCGTGTGTTTTTCTCGTTCTGAGTTCCGATCTCAAATGCTCGCCGACTCAGCTTCTACTAATTACTGTCTCTTATATAAGCAACTACGTCATATTTTGACACATTGTTTACATAATGATAGGTCCATATTATCTGACCTTGGTTAGGCTGGTTTCAAAACAACCAATAATTTCATGAATCGGAAAACTTTTTCCGCATTTTTAACTTTCACAACAATCAAATATTTCTCAAAACAATGTGTTTTAATCTTTTACTAGCCAGTTTGCATATATTTTAATGTTTCATAAAATACACTTCTTTCTGAAGTTATTCACCTGCTCAGATAATCTACAACTGACGTGATGTAGTGCGATTATATTGAATAAATTACTAAATCTGCTGCTAAGAGTTTCCGTTAACAGTTTCATGCCAGAGAATTTTTCGCATCACATTCCATCATACAAATTTATAAATATACTATTTATCACTGCATTCAATATTGCTGCCATATATCGTCTGGTGCGTCGGGTGTAATTCTCGATATCATCAAGAATGTCCACAGAAAAACTAACGAATAACGTATTGCAATTTCAGAATGTTTCCTGTACTTCTGTTTACATCAAGAAAAAAAATATGCAATGATATCCATCCCCACCTGGCCTCGATTTTTGTCACTTTCTCAACGGGCTGACAGGTCGTTCCTCTGCCTTTTCCATAAACATTTATATGCCATTTGTGATACTGCTCATTGTCGCATGATCTGCGTGAATTGTAACATACTACAGGATTGGCTGCTAGGTCTCTCTGCTTTACTGTTGTAATAGCTAGTTTTATTGTAAATGTTTTTCTTTTACGCATATCTTAACCCTGGAACTTTCTTCCAGTTTATTGCTTTCTTAATACCTATTATTTGCGTTGTGGTACAGTGGATATCGACTCGGAACGATAAATCGAGGAGCAGAATTCGAATTCTTGTTGAATTCCTATCGTTCACTTACACACAAACATCAGGAAAGGTATTAATCCGTTTCTTTCTCCAGTTATGTGTTAAATGATAGGACAGAATGTGTTCTATAGCCTTTACTTGCAATCAGTCTACTGCAGAGTGCAATGGCATCCTATTGCGAGATAATCTTCTGCCCAGTCAGTCATGTCTCTTTTCGAGACATGATCACCCAAAGCACCACTTTTGTATTCATGAATTTTGTTTTTATTTTGTCCTATATCCTTACTAAATTATTGTCATTGTTTTCGCGACACAGTAACCTTATCTTTTATTTTCTTAGCAGCATCGATCTCTTGTTAGGGGCGAAATGTTTTTAAAAAAGCTATGTATTGTGATTCCGCAAAACGGTTATGTAGATTCCACAACTAAAGTAAATACAAATAAATCGTTTAATCAATTTGTTCCCGTATGACTAAACCCCTTAACGCTGTTGTTTGAATAAACTGCGTCTAGAGATTATATGCAAGTTATGAATTGTTATAAAGAGTTGCGTCTTTGATGTTAAATGTTCTATTATGATGTTGTTTACATTTTGCTCAATATTAATAACTTAAGTATATAGTGATAAAGAAATCTATTGTTTTTTGGTTCGAAAAAAGTTACTAAGTTAACAAAACAGACTAATTTGACTATCAGTAGTTTGTGTGCAACTATTTATTTTGATACTGTAAATTATTATACGTTGTAAAACTAATGTAAAACATAACCAACTGATTGTGCCCTAGTCCTCTCTCCTCAACCAAAACACCATGAAAAAGAACAAAACAAAATACCAAAAACAAACCAGCTACTCGGAAAACGCCCAAACCTCTCTGTGTCTCTTTCACTAACATACGCGGTATCCGCACTAACTTTTATAGCGTAGAAGCATTCCTCCAAACTAACTCCCCTGATATCTTAGCCCTATGCCAAAGTAACCTTGACCCGTCTATCCCCTCCTCTGAGTTCCATGTTGATAGTTACCTTCCTCTCTTCAGGAAGGACTCCAACGTCCATATGCATGGGCTTGGTGTATATGTCAGTGAACACCTCCCCCTAGCTAGAGTAACATCTCTCTAATCCCTGGAACAGTCTTTCATGTGCTTCCGTCTCTCACTTCTAAGCTCTGTTACCTATCTCTTCTTCCTCTACTGCTACCTCTCCTCCTATGACTGTTCGGTACTTGACAGCATCTATTACAATATGGACAAGGCCATGCTTCGCACCCAATGCCCATATTTTTGTGTTTGGCGACTTTAACGCCCACCACACTAAGTGGCTGGAAAACTCTGTAACCGGTCCTGCTGGTGTCCACACCTTTAATTTTCCGATCTCCCAATCCCTTACGCAAGTGGTGGACTTCTCCAATAGCCCTAAAGGAAGGGACTCGCTACTAGACCTCTGCTTCACTTCTACCCCAAATTCTTGCTCCACCAGACAGCTCTGCCCTCTCGGAAACTCTGACCATGCCGTAGTTTCTGTCAACATCTCGTTCCACTCCACCCCTACCCAAGAAGCCCAGACCAACAGAATATCCTACTGCAATCAAAGAGCAGACTGGGATTCGTTCCGTGACTTCCTCTGCGACGTCCCTTGGAACAAAGTTTTTAATCTTCCCATCGAAGACTGTGCATCAGAGGTCTCCTCCTGGTTTAAGGCTGACATCGATGCATTCCTCCCTGCCAGGAAATTTCAGCTTAAATCCCATTCGACTCCCTGGTTCACACCCGCTTGCTTCGCCGCCATTGCCCACCGGAATCACATTTTCCGGCTTCATCGTAGCCACGTGTCGGACCAAAACAGGCGCTTTTTCGCCCCAGCTCGTAATAAGTGTAAAATGATACTTAACGAAGCTAAGATTCTGTTTGCTGCCAGGATGAAGCAGTGCCTAGCATCCTCCAAGTTTGATACCAAAGTCTACTGGCGCCTCTGAAAACGCGTGCTTAGCAAGAGCAAGTCCTCAATACCCCCCACTAATAAACGAGTTTGAGTTCCTCACCTCCTCAGCGGACTGAATGCTTTGTTCGTAGATTCTCGACCATTTCCACTCTGGATTCGTCTGAATCCATACACCCGATTTTCCATCTAGAACTGAGGCCCAATTGAATGTCGTCCACATCACGCCCTCACTGATTTCTAGCATATTCTCAAAACTGGACCCTCACAAAGCGAGTGGTGGGGATGGAATCCCAATCATAGTTTTGAAGAATTGTGCCCTTGAACTCTCCACTATCCTTTCTAAGCTCTACAGCCTCTGCCTATCTCTCTCCTGCTTTCCTACCTGTTGGAAGTCTTCTTCTGTGGTTCCAATATTCAAGAACACTGGTGAACAATCGGACCTAGCAAATTACCGCTCCACCAGCTTTCTTTCAATATTCGGCAAAGTGTTCGAAGCCATTATCAATGCCGAGGTTGTTCAGCATCTCAGAGCCCACGGGCTCCTCTCGGACAAAGAGTCCACTGTTGATATGCTAACGACCATCACCGAGTATATATACCAGGCTCTCGACAAGAATGATGAAGCCCGAACCGTCGCCTTGGAAAGCATTCGACAGAGTATGGCATGCCGGCCTTCTACGGAAACTGCGAAGCTATGGCATAACTGGACTTTTGTTGGACTTAATCCGGTCATTCCTCTGTAACCGCACACTGAAGGTGGTATCAAACGGACATACCTTCCGGAACGACCACACAAACGCGGGTGTACACCAGGGCTCTATCCTAGGTCCTACGTTCTTTTTAATCTATATCAATGATCTCCCCGATAGCATAAGATCAAAAGTAGGCATGTACGCTGATGATATCACAGTTTACTCTCGCCTCGATAAAAAATCTGGTGTTGGTGACAAGGCGAACCTCGCTGCCGAGCTTGAGAAGGACGTCCAATTCGTGGTGGATTAGGGTAAGCAACTAACCACCACAGACAACCGCACCTCCCTCCCATTAGCATGGAACAGGCTTGCCTCCCAGAGAGTAAATCACTACGCCTGCTTGGCCTGACACTCTCAGCGGACCTCAAGTGGAATGGCTACATCCATTGCTAAATCCGCAGCTATGAAAGTCGGCTCTCTGTGCAGGGCCCGGAAATTCTTTCCGCCTGAATCTATCCTGCAATTATATAAATCCACCATCCGCCCGTGTATTGAGTACTGCTGCCACATCTGGTCGGGTGCCCCTTCTATTCTCCTCGAGGTTCTTGACAAAATACAGCGAAGAATCTGTAATGTGATTGATACCGACTTGGCTGACCGCCTGCTGTATCTCTCTCACCGGCGTGACGTGGCTTCCCTGTGCCTCTTCTATAAATACTTTCATGGCTTCTGCTCTGATGAACTTAAATCACTGGTGCCCCCTAGATGTCAATTTGTACGAGATACTAGATTGTCAACTAGGTCCCACCCTTTTACAGTGAAACCGATGAAATGTAACCGCAATTTCTACTCCAACGGCTTCTTTCCTCGCACTTCCCGCCTGTGGAATTCTCTACCGCATGCTTGCTTCCCTAAAGCTACAACCTCCAGGAGTTTAAATGTAAGGTCAATAGACACCTCCTAACATACTAACTCACTCCCACTCTCTCATACTCTCCCTATTTACATCCTAGGTCGTCTATCACCCTCCTTCTGACATTTCCTATACCCAATCCCTCTATGTAACCCCTGCGCTATAGTGGCAGTGGAATGCCTTGCTTGGGGTGACAGGATTAAAAAAAATGTAGCTGCAAAAAGATTTAGTGAGTATTAAGAAAAACTACCTGAATACAACTAAAGACAAGAAAGGTTGAACAAAATCACAATCTGATAGAGAAAAACTGAATAATAATCAATGCTGAAGTATCCAAATTATATAGAATTGTCAAAATTAATTCAATAAACAATAACTGAATTAGTCAGCAGTGTAATGATTGCATGTATTTCTTTAGTTTATATAACGAATGTTCACAATTTAAAACTTAAAAAGAAGTCATTGAAATGTTTGCCAAACTAGTTCCCTTATTACAGTGGTTCCTAAACTTATTTCTCTAATTCCCCCCACCAAACACAGAGATTTTAATCCCCCATATTCTTCCTTCATTTGTACGATAAACAGAGTAGTCAAAGCACACTGTTAATTTCATTAATTTAAACTATTTAAACTAACAAACCACTGTTAAAATTATAATATTATTCACATTAATTGTACTTGTACAGAAAAAACAATCATAAGAGGTACTGAATCAATGTAGGCTGAGTATGTGTATATTGATGCTTCCGGCTAAATGATATGTATAACGTTGTAAGTCAGTGAAATTACTTCTCTACTACCACCTCACTCTACCCTCAGGGCTCATGCTTGAACGTAAACCAAAATTGTTAGTCACAGTGATGCCTAACTACGTTAAGCATACACTCTATCAGACATGAGAAAATCCATCTAAGGATTTTTTATTGATAGTAAGCAGTTTAATTATTTCTCCATTTGTGGCTTTAAATTTCCCACAGGGAGAAATTTCACCCAGTTTGGGAAACGCTGCCTTATTACATACATTTTAAAAAAAATTTAAATTAGTAGTCGTTATTTTTTTTTTAATATCAAACTAACAAAATTGACAAAATATTGACATTTACAACTAAAACAGAAACTACTGAATAACTTTTTACTCAATAAATTACTTTATCATTTCATTTCTGAAAAAAAAAATTAATGAGGAATAAAGTGTATCTGATAATATTCAATACCCATTTTGAATATGTCGTCATGTTTTGTTCTACTGAGCGCTCCGTACAGCTGTTCATGAGCAGACGACAACATAGAATATGATTAACCAAACAATTTGTTAATAGAATATCTTAACATCAAAGCGATAAATAAATAAATAAATTCATAATAATGAATAATACATTGTGTTGATAGATTTGTACAAGGCAAATAAGCATTTATAACTTAAGTATCCCATGTTGATTTTTCAACCTCCCCACGAGAGAGCATGATACAAAAGTTATAAATTATTAAATACACTACGGTAAATATTATTTAGTGTTTCGAGTATTGATACTTATTTTTAACAGTTATTGGCAAAATCGCTACTGGAAATTCTCCCTTCAAATTAACACACACTCTAACACTCTGTTTGTGTGTGGTTGTGTGCGTGTGTGTTTACTGACGCTTGTGTGTGTGTGTGTTTACTTACGCGTTCCTTTCAGGATTTGTGTGCGTGTGTGAGTGTGAGTGTGCGCAGGTATGCGAATGTGGATTCGTCTTCATGAATATAAACTGATCACATATATAACTGAAAAGAAAGTTAATGCTCGCGTTAGCAGAATTTTGAAAATTTTATTTTATTTTTATTTATATTAAAAAATCACTAAAGTAAATATACTGACATTGATTCTGCTTATATTTTAAAAAACACCAACTAATTGACTATCGAAATCAAAGAAGTCAGAAGAATTCAGAGCATCGCATGTTTGTTTGAAATTCTATGAGAGAAGATGAACGAATTTTCAAAAACTCTGCCTTTCATCTTCAAAACGTATCCAAAGAAAAGATCCAATCGCAATAATAGAAACGGTTTACTTAATTGCTAAATTGTTATCTCGTTGTTATTCTTACTGTATATTCACGTAACCGCATTTTCACAATAACAGCATTTCTAAATCTGGTTTTGGTTTTATTTTTGAGATAATATAAGAAAGTTTATATACTCTTTGAGTTGTAATATTCAAATTTCAACAGTTTATTGGCAGATATTGCACTATATTTTTTAATATTTTGCCGAAGTGATTCGATTGTTCTTTCAATATTATATAATGGATTTAATTTTCTGTTATAGATACAATAAAAATAACCTTTCCAAATGGGCTTCAGTGTAGAGTAATGTTTTGTATGCATGTCGTAAATAACATGTCCATTGAGATAAACAGTCAGTGACCTTCTAGTGTGAATTCCGCTGTACTGAGCTACCCATCGTATATGGGAATGTGTTTTGATCTAATGTAACCGATAAAAAGCTAAACAATGCAGTGACCTCTACTGCATGGAGTTAAATTCTCATTGGATGTTTTGTGTTACCAGTTAGTATTCAGTCAAGGATATCTGATAGCCTGCTACTGATACTGTTGCAATATTTAGAGGAACGATATAAAATAGTTCACTGTTATTATTTTATTTATTATTATTATTATTATTATTATTATTATTATTATTATTATTATTATTCCTCTTCTTGGGTCTCTTCTTTTATTTCTATTTCTTTCTCTTCTTCTTCCATTTTCTTCTTCTTCTTCTTCTTCTTCTTCTTCTTCTCTTTCCATTTGGAATTTACGCAGTCATCTTTGTGATATTGTCCAGAGTTTTGTTAAATTCTTTTCCGTGTTCTACCATTAGCCATTAATGTTTAGTAACAGACCATTCAATAGATCTCGGGCCTGGCACATAGCGTTAGTAATAAAAACATTCATATAATTTCTATAAAGTACAAATTTTCAAATTGCACGTGACAGAATTTGGGCCGAATCGGATTATTAGAATACAAATTACAGTTATTTAAGTGAAACTACTGTTGTAAATTTTCAAAGCAATAGAATAATTTGAATTTCGTGTGTTGATAAGGGATTGTTTTCTGAAAGAAAAAATACTGTTCAAGCAAAGTAATGCCTTGACAATTGTTATTTCAATTTTGCCCTGTCGGAAACAGTGGTTAAGAGATGGTAAGCTGACTGTAGACGCGGTAATAGAGACGCGTATGTTGCTGAATGCTCAGGGCACACAAAATCAGCAGTTGCCAAGGAAAAAACAAAAAGAAATCCACTAACTGGTCTTGGCTAATCGTAAATTGAAGATGCGTGAGATAGTAGAAATATCAAACATATGAAAAGGCAGTGTATTCACCATTTTGCATTAACATTTGCAATGTGAAAACTATTCAATTGGGTGCATCGTTTGCTCACAGTCGATCAAAACAAACAACTCCTCGGCGATTCAAAACATTTTTGCAACTCTTTCATCGCAACAAGAAAATATTTTTGCGTAAATATGTGACAATAGTTGAGACATGGATCCACTACTTCACTCCGGAGTTAAATCGTAAGACAGTTGAGTAAAGAGCAACAGCTGAACCCGTCCAAAGCGACCAAAGACACAAATATACGGCCTCCGTATAATATGAGATGCGCAAGATATCTTGTTCATGAATTACCTTGAGAAAAAAATACCCATCAATAGCGATAATTATATAGTATTTTTGATGCTTTTGAAGGAATAAATTGCTTAAAAACGGCTGCAAACATAGAAAAAAGTAATCTTCCACCAAGATAACGCACTGTGTTACAAGTCGATCGCAATGAGAGAAAAATATATATATTACACTTCGATTTTTTTCAAGATTCATTTTATTATCCAGATCTGACTACCAGAGACTACTGGCTGTTTGCAGACGTCAAAAGAATACTCTAGGGTAAGAGGTTTGGCTTTAATAAATAAGTTGTATTGGAAACTGAAGCATATTTTGAGACTAAACACAAAACGTTCTACAAAACAAAAGGCACCGAATTCTTAGTTGATGCATAAATTCGGATTTACTGAATGATGTGTTAGGCTACTCATTATGTTGGTATAATTTTCTAACATTCACAATGACATATCAGGTTGACATTCCCCAGGCTTCAAATACAAATAACCTGAAAAAAAACACTTAAATCAATATTACATGAGGATATATCCGACAAATTTCACGAGTTTATCTAATTATTATATTCTTTAAAAATCCTATTGGCTCAAATGCTGTGTACGTAACATTCGTAAGACTCGTCTGAATGTCATTACCGTCAAGAAAATGCCTTTCTTCATATCAGAACAAATTGTCCAGAACTGAAATTTATAAGAAGATTGACTTACAATAACATTACTGGTTTTCGTATGATCAACGACAAGCCTGGTCAGTACTAACATAAGGAAACGCTTGCGAAGAACATGTGTATCTGATTTGATGTGCTGAAAGATTAATGAATACCTGTCCCTACCTGATCACCGGATTTGGCCAACAAGTACTGAGTCACCAACTTTATGAACTGACGCTTTAATACACATATTCAAGGTGCCATAAGAAAAACCTGCCATTTGGTAAATTTGACACAACATGAGAAAATATGCGATCATAACAACAAGGATGAGAACAATACTCAACACGTAGATAATGTACGTATCTCTCTACACTATATAAACTGTGTCTAGAGATTATATGCAAGTTATGAATTGGTATAAAGGGTTGCGTCTTTAATGTTAAAAGTCCTATTATGATGTTGTTTAGATTCTACTCAATATTATTAACTTATATATATATAGTGATAAAGAAAACTTTTGTGGTGGTTGGGAAAAAATTACTAATTAACAAAACAAACTAATTTGACTGTCGGTAGTGTGCTTGCAAATATTTGTTTCGATAACTTCACAATATTATGCCTTGTAAGACTAATGTAAAAATTATTTGAAGAAATCTTAGAACAAATTAGACAATTTCCGAAAAGAAAAAGTTAAAAAGAACATTTCATATTAAAATAAAAGACATATTAATAAAAAATAATAAGAACTTTCGAAAAGTTATTGCACAAACGCTCCTTTCTTTTCAATAAGTCTTAGCACCTAAACATCTGATGTTAGATTTGCCATTTTAGCTGCTGTAAGTTGTTTGCAGCAAATTTAACTGCCTCCCAGAGCTCCCACCAGCTGGGATTCAAGTCAGAGCCTTTTAAGGCCAGTCCATAAGAGAATCTTTAACAAATTTACTTTCTTTCAACCAGCATTTGTAAATTTTGATGCATGATTTGGAGCGTTGCCTTGCAGAATGATCACAGATCTACGCTTGGCTAAAGACCGGTTATCAAGCCATTAAAACCAATATGGATCTATAATATTCACAGTAACTTTTGGAATTCATTTTAACCCCGTTTTTTACATTGAATGGACCCACGAGCTCATTACCAATACTCCCAGCCTATATCACGATCACAGCGCCGTGTTGTTGGCGCTTGAAAACATTTCTTAATTCATGTTGCTTGCAAACCCATCCTCGAGCACATCGATTAGGCCTATCGAGAGTGATCCTTCATTTTTCTGTAAAAATCACTTTACTGAAATCTGTTTTTATGTATTCTTTTGCCCACTGAAATCTTCTTTCAAGCTGTTTATTTTTTTGTTAAAATGAGTTTCTTTATTTGATTTTTTTACATCAGAAAACTTCCTTAATGCTTTAGAACTTGTTTTCTTTGACACCATAGGAGTACAGAGGCCTCAATTTTGAACACATTTGACGCATTTGGGTTTCTTATTAATTCTCTTCGGATTTGCGATAGATTTCGCTTCGTTAAATTCCTGAATTCAACCTAAGACCTTTGTTTCTTAGTTGAATTCCCATTTGACATATCTTTTTTATTGTTTGATGATCCCTTTTCAAATGTTTTGAAATTTGGAGCGAAGACTTTCCATTGCTAATTTCTTTGATTATATAGATTTTAACTCATGGTTAGTTCTTTTTTACGAGCCATAAGACTAAATTCTAATTCTTGTAAATAAATTCTTGACACTGCAAATTTCTATAATTACTGAAAAATTACTAGATGTCAATCTGAAATTGAAAATTGGGACTTAATTGCTTCCATGCTTACTCGCTCTACATAATCGTGCAAGTTATTTTATGGAATAAAACATATCTATGAATTTTACATAAAATATTTCACAATACCTCTTTGCATATAATCTTTAGACGCAGTTTACACGTAGATTATTGTCCTTATATTCGTTGCCATTATTTAGACCTTGTTTGAATTTCTTGGATGCGAAGTTATTATAATAATTCTTTAAGCTAGAAATTCAAATATCTAATTTTATTATATGCATATTACAGATAGATTTTAATATATATGTAAACTTACTAGATGCTTCGAGTCAATCAATATGTAGAGTTTGTTCTTCATTTTATGAGATTTATTATGAAATTTATGAAATTTATGAAATTATGAAATTTAGGAAATTTAGGAAATTTAGGAAATTTAAAAAATTTCTAGGATGCGAAGTTATTATAATAATTTTAATATTAATTAAAATTAACATAATTATAATTTTAATATTAATTAAAATTAACATAATTATAATTTTAATTTTAATATATATGTAAACTTACTAGATGCTTCGAGTCAATCAATATGTAGAGTTTGTTCTTCATTTTATGAGATTTATTATGAAATTTATGAAATTTATGAAATTTATGAAATTTAAAAAATTTCTAGGATGCGAAGTTATTATAAAAATTTTAATATTAATTAAAATTAACATAATTATAATTTTAATATTAATTAAAATTAACATAATTATAATTTTAATTTTAATATATATGTAAACTTACTAGATGCTTCGAGTCAATCAATATGTAGAGTTTGTTCTTCATTTTATGAAATTTGTGAAATTTGTGAAATTTATGAAATTTAAAAAATTTCTAGGATGCGAAGTTATTATAATAATTCTTTAAGCTAGAAATTCAAATATCTAATTTTATTATATGCATATTACAGATAGATTTTAATATATATGTAAACTTACTAGATGCTTCGAGTCAATCAATATGTAGAGTTTGTTCTTCATTTTATGGGATAGGTTTTATGGTTGGTGCTGGGTTGGGGAATTCAAGTAGTAACGAGGTAATTATACGATCGCAAAAAGAACCTGCGCAAACAGTCGACAACTACTTGACTGACTTTTCCAGAACTTGTGAATTAATGAAATAACGTCTTCACTACAAACGAAGCACTGCAGTTTCGACGACTAATTTGAAAATCGGTTGTGAGAGACAAACAGCTGAGCTTACAAAGTAACAGGAAGCAGCAGGTGGAAAACATCACGAGAATAAATATTAGGAAATAAATCTGCGTCTAAGAAGAAAAAATGTGGATGCAACTTTTATTTGAGCATTTTACAAAACAAATCATGCTGTTTGATGTTTACGCACAGTGAAAATATCAGTAATTATTCAATCGTAACGCTGTAATTTAATTAACCTCAGAGGACACATTAACATTGGATACAGCGTTTCTCGTCCGATCAGCAAAATTAAGGAGAGTCGATTATGTACACTTTTTAGAACAGAGACTGTTTTTGCATACCAGGTGCCTTCTACTACTTAACTCTGGCAGTTATAACTCGTTAGCCTTGGAGATCAATTCATCTAAAAGAAGGAAACTGATGAAAATTTCTATTTAGATAACAGCAAAAGCAGTGAATCTTGAAGAAAGTATATATATATATATATATATATATATAAAATATAAGATCTAGATTTTTACCTGGTACACGAAAGCCAATCTTATGAAGGAGAATTTTTTTTAAAGATGCTTATGTATAAATCAACCCATCCATGAGACCAAGGAACTCGGTCCACTTTTGCTACCCTAAACTAGAAAGGAGAAGAAAGCGGATAAATCTAATTATGGGAATGTCAAACCTAAAATTTCTAGACCAGTAGGGAGACATCTTCGGACAGGAGACGATAAACAAAAATAATGAAAAAGCAGTTCCGCTGTCCAGAACTGATTCAACCCCGGCGATTAGGGGATTCAGTGTATCACATCCGAAGAGAGAGAAATAAATTCGTTTACTAATATTTTTATCTTTATATCATGGTGATGAGAATCTGCTCTAGGAAATGATACTTACAAATGTATGCAATGTTTTCGTTAAAACATTCGTCATTCAAATCTGAACAAATATAAGCAAGTTGAAGTTAATCAAGATAGCATTTTATGAAAAAATACTTTTTAATTATTTTACAGTTAGCGTGAATTTTGCGAGTGATTGTAGGAATATCGCTATGCAACACATATTGTGTAACTTTTAGTCTTTAGCAACTTAGTTTGTAAGAGTTGTAGTGTAACGTGAATTTAAATTTGTTTGACAATTCTTTTTGTGTGTGTGTGTGTGTGTGTGTGTGTGTGCCGTGTCTTTTCAAGTCGGACTGCTGCCATTTATGGTCAAGTGCCCCTGCCGTTCGCCTCAGTGTTCTTGACAAGCTCCAAAGGAGAGTCTGTAATGTGATAGGTACTGATCTGGCGACTCGACTGCAGCCACTTTCCCATCGTCGAAATGTGGCCACCCTCTGTCTCTTCTATAAATACTTTCATAGCTTCTGCTCGGATGAGCATAAGTCACTGATGCCTCCTCAACAGGTGTTTACCCGTGCAACCAGACTGGCAACTGGATCCCACCCATTCACAGTCAGGTTAGCCAAATGCAGACGACAATTCTACTCCTGCAGCTTCCTCTCTCGCACTTCCCGCCTGTGGAACTCACTCCCGTATTCTTGCTTTCCTGACAGCTACAACCTCCAGAAATTTAAATGCAAAGTTAATACTCATCTACTAACCACTGGCCTCTAGCTCTCTCCCCTCCCCTGTATAACCTTTCTTTTCTCTCCACCTATGTATCTGTCATCGCACCTGCTTTCTCAGCTTTCTATTGTTCCTTTCTAACTAGCTTGTACTCCTCACTCTTTTCTAATTAATCTTTTTACATTTATGTAATCCCCTGCACATCAGTGGCGTTTCTGCCTTGCTCGGGGTGAAATGATAAAAAAAAAACAAAAAAACTTCTTTTTCCTAAAATCCCTTTCACTTTTTAACAGATTTATTTCCTTCTGTTACGACATCTAGCCATACACGTCAATTAAAGAATACCTTCTCCTGTTTGTTTTCACCCCCGATACACACGAGTGTTGTTAAGTTTTCCGAACGCACCATAATTTTGTTAAATATCCAGAAAATATCAGCTATACCTTTCTGTTTCTAATTCTAAGTGTGTTTTTCCTTTTTATTTATTTATTTTTGGCTATTCTACTTAACTTCAATCGTGGCTTATGCGCTCCATCCATCAAATTATCTTTATTTTCCTGTAGAGCAATTATATTAGCTCCAGTTTCCTCTTCATCCATATACAAGATGTTTGAAATTACGTAGAAAAGCAGAACCCTTTTCTTACTTTCTAACTACATTTTCCTGTTACATAGACTCAGAATTCATTTTCACCAGTCTAATCCGCGTTTGGATTTCGATGTTGGAATTTTTTTTTCTGTGAAAAAATCCCCAAATAATTAATCCTCTGACATGATATTTTGGCAAAAGTTTATACACCTTTCAAGAAAGGAAGAAACTAATACAGATAAAATAATTATAAATTTAATCAGATATCAAGTGATTAACATATGCTATATATGTAATCTACAATTAAAACTGATGCTCAAAAAGTGTCCTTCAGCTTGTAGATGTTAAATTGTACGGCAAACTAAGGATTGAGCGTTGAATGCCAAAATCATCTATGAGATTGCTGCACATGCATTTTGCTTGTTAATGTTACAGAAATATTCGAAATGCCATCTGTTGAGAAAAAATCATAGTACTGCAAACAGAATTATCACCTAAAACTACGAATTAAAATTATAGTTTCCTAAAGTATGTATACATCTTTATATTATATATATATATATATATATATATATATATATATATATATTCACACACACACACATATATATGTATATATTTGGACAGCAACGTTTCTATTAAATATCTTTCAAGAATTTTTTTTTAATTATTTATTTCATTTTCTTAACAAATTAACATCTAAGATATTTACATTCGGCTGGAGATAAGGAATGTAATAATGCTCCATATTAATTTTTCCAAGCTCTTGCTTTTCTTCGGCGTATTATTTTTCTTCTGTTGTTATTTTATCTTAATGCATTGATTGTAAGGTAAATTGTCTTGAGTTTTTTTAAAGTTTCAAATCTCTTACGTGCCGCGTGCGACTAGAAATCGTCTGAGAATCTTTTTATGAAAAAATAACTACTAATAATCTGTTTAACTATTAAATAATATAAGGCTGATTGTAGGAGAAAATGATTGAGCTCTATTAGCTAGATGATATAATATTATGGTTTAAAAAGTATTCTTGTGTTTTCGGACAAAATTCTACTCAAGGTTTCTTGTATATTATGTGTTAATTAAGGTTTTTATTGTACTTTGGTTAGATTTGCGTGTGTGTGTGTGATTTTGTGTGCGTGCATTCATGTTATTTTTTATGATATTTTAGAAGATATGTCAGTATTCATTAAAATCGTCTTAGAACTAGAAGTTCTGCGTAAGTAATAAATCATATATCCTATATTCTACGAGTGAATACTTTTGTATATATATATATAAATTTAATATGAAGGGAGCTATTAGATACATATATGTGTATGTATACTCATCTACATACAAGCCTGATTCGATGTATTACTGATCACTCATCAGTGCGGATAAACATCCAATAGTTTATCCTAAGCGCAGGACTAAGAGAGGCGAATTTTTCAAGTGTTATATATACGTGCACTCTGCAGGCGAGAAAACTAAAGAAACTCAATACACACACACACACACACACACACACACACACACACACACACACACACACATATATATATATATATATATATATATATATATATATATATATATATTCAGTAAAATGAATTGGAACACACTAGCTATTGGGCGCGTAATATGATATGCGCTAAAAAGAATGCCTTCTTCCACCGTACGCCCCGTGGCGCAGGTGTAGAGTCGCTGACTGGCGTCAATCGGTCGGCTTTCTAGCCTGGGTTATGTAGCAATCGGAGTCTAACCGTACTGATGAGCTGTGATGCAGCGAAACAGATCTGTCTGCGAATGACTATATTGTACTACCCCGATGATACGCCTAGTGTCTTTATGCAATTATCAAGTGCATTTTTCACAATGACAGTTTAATAAATTAGAATTTAAGCTAAGTCGATGCTCATGTGAGTAAAATCTTATAAATTATGAAACTGTTTTTTAATTAAAAGATTAAAATTTACATATTCTAAGGTTACATGTAGATAAAAAATAATAATTCGAAATCAAATTTATAAATAAATTTATTAAAATATATTAAAATGCACGGAGACTACATCAACGGGACGTACTTTCTAATTATTAATAGAAATCTGCAGGGTAAAGAAAGAATCAAAGAAAGAAATGTGGAATATAATGAGTGAGAAAGTAAGAGAGAAATAAAGAGGCAAACTTATAGAGATATCGATATCAATCGGGGTCTAAGTATTTACGCAACTACTTTTTTATAGCAGCATAAAGTCGGCTTCCTGTGCAGGGCCCGGAAATTCTTTCCGCCTGAATCTATCCTGCACATATATAAATCTACCGTCCGCCCGTGTATTGAATACTGCTGCCACATCTGGTCGACTGCCCCTGCTATTCTCCTCGGGCTTCTTGTCAAAATACAGCGGAGAATCTGTAATGTAATCGATACCGACTAATCTGAGCGCCTGCAGTCACTCTCTCACCGGCGTGACGTGGCTTCCCTGTACCTCTTCTATAGGTACTTTCACGGCTTCTGCTGGGATGAACTTAAATCACTGGTGCCCCCTAGGTGTGAAATTGCACGAGATACTAGATTGGCAACTAGGTCCCACCCCTTTACAGTGAGACCGACGAAATTTAACCGCAATTTCTACTCCAAAAGCTTCTTTTCTCGCACTTCCCGCCTGTGGAATTCCCTTCCGCATGCTTGCTTCCCCGACGGCTATAACCTCCAGGAGATTAAATGTAAGGTCGACACCTCCTAATACACTAACTCACACCCATTACCTCCAATAATCTCTCTACCTACCTCTTAAGTCGTCTATCACCCTCTCTCTGACATTTCCTATACCCAATCACTCTATGTAACCCCCTGCGCTATAGTGGGAGTGAACTGCCTTGCTTGGGGTGATATGATTAAAAAAAGAAGATGTTTTGAAATTCCTTATTTTGTTTAGATTAGGGTTGTTTATAGTGATTAATATCTATCTCCTTTTTCGTTGTAAGATTTATATTTAGTGACGATATTCCAGGTAATAATTAACCTTTTTCATTGCTTTTTATAAATTTCTAATAATATATGAATACACATTGTATTTGCTGTACTTACTGCTGTTTAATAACAACATGTGATTATTAAATCTCATAGTGCACCGAAAAGCGGTAGACCCAAAATAAAATTTAACTTTATCCTCCTCCAAATGAATTCGAGCGCTACAAACAATTCTTTTGGAATCAAATTTGCAATTGAATGAGCAGATTTTATTTTTTGGAAAGGTTATTATTGTTAATAGTATAATAACTGATATTATTCAGGTGGGCAAAGTATTCATTTCATATTATATTATTATGCTAAAAAATATATTTATCTATGTTCTTAACGCACCTATACCTGGCTTTTGTTTATAATGAAATTTTCTAACAAAGATGAATTGTAGAATGCTTGTGAATTAGAATCAGGGAGATATTACCAAGGTTTTCAATATTACAGCTGAAGAGTGAGTTAAACCAATTAATATTGCTTTTACACGATTTCTGCTTATTTCTGTTTATATATTTAAAAGATTATTCTAAACTAGTGTCTTTAATCTTAATGTTTTTTTTTCTTTTTATACTTATCAAAATTGTCCTTGTTTACAGAGATGGTACTTCAAAGAAATTGGATGAACATTTGTAGCTTGTTCATGATTCTATTTTGGTGAATTGATTCTCTATTGATGTATTTATGGTTATGTGAGTCCTTAGTGTAAGGTTTAGACAGGCCATTGCACAGGTTGTTGGAAAAATTCAAGAAATTTACGAGTTTGACTTGATAGTGATAGTGTGATATTAATAGTGGGTTTTAAAAATTATTATTCTACCCTTTCTGAGATTATTCTTTTTTGTGGATTTGCTTTCAGACAATTATCAATCAATTGGTCGAATCCGGTATTGCAGAAATCGATGTTGGGATTAAGATTCCTGAGCAGAAATGGTCCAAACAAATCACAATTCTCACAGACAGGAAACTTCAAGTCGTGCAACCGATGTAGGACAATATCTATATCATGCTGGAAGTCAAAAGTCATCGTGACTGAGCGTTTGAGCGTCCTGGCCTTATTCAGATTGCTGTTCACGCTAGAAAACTGGCTCTCTCAGCATAGTTGCAGCATAATCTGTGTGTGTGTTGAATAAGCAAATAGTTGTCTGAGCAGGCGTCTACAAAGGGGATTAGCTATATATATATATATATATATATAGTCATCAGATCTGTTTTGCTCTATCAGTACGTTTAGACATAAGATTGCTTTTTACCCAGGATTGTAACCGGAATGATTTGGCGTCAGTCGGCGATTCTACCTCTGAGCTATGGGCGTTCGGTATAAAGGAGACAGACTTTTAGCGTGTGATATATCATTTATATATATGCCAATAGCTAAGAGTGTTCTAAATAAAAATTTAAAAATAAATGAAAAGATATAAAAATATATTATAAAAAACATAAAAATATACTATAACACATGTATAAAAAATATACAAAAACATTTCACGAATATTTTGGAAAGTGAAAGAAGAACGGGTAAACACCATAGTTAGTTGGAAACAGATAGGCTCAGCTCGTACCCCTATGAATTTTCATGATAGATGCCATCTATTTCTACAAGAATATATACAAATATTAAAACACCCTAAACACCATCTACTCTTGAATTTAAGACAAAAATCGTTGGCAAATTAATTGATTGATTAATTAATAAATTAAATTAATTTTAAATTAGTAAGTTTGAACACCACTACCAATTATTGATTCCAGCCTTATAAATTCCTTCTTCTTTCTTTTTCCTATCTAAATATCTACCATTTAACAAGTAAGAATTCTTAGACAAATTTTAGCCCATATTTTTTCTAGCACATTTATATATTTTATTTTATTTTATTTTTTTTTTCATTTTTTTGTGAAGATTCTTATTTAAATTTTGCTGGTCATAACAAATTTACACATTTAACTTCCCAGGGCTTTGTTATAAATGTATATGTACCTTAATTTTTATTATTTTATCTTTAAATGTATTTAAATTTTGATTTGTATTTCAAAATTTTTTCCTAAGTTTCTTTTTCTATAAAATATGCCCATTTATTTAAACTAAAAAGCTCTATGATTTATTTTTCCACGCGAATGATAAAAATTTCCTTTGTTTCTATGGAAATAGATTTTGTCTTTTCTTAGCTTACTTCCCTGTCAATCACCCCGTTTTACTTTTTTCTTTTTTCTTTTTTTTTTCTTTTCTTCCCCCCACGATTTATTTTGACCAGACAAGGCTAACTTTTCAACTTTTAAACTCTCGACTCAGTTAAGGGGTAGAGTGTTTCAAAAAATCTAATAATATAAATGAAAATACATATCTATTTGCTTTCTTATTAATTCCACCCCTTTAATTTTCTGTGATGAAAATATTTTTGGGATTCTCCCGGTATAATACCTTTGTTCTTTTTGCCATTTGTTTTTTTAGAATAAACTTCATTGCTGAGGATGCGAGAGTTTTTTTCTCGTAGAAATGGTTATTCACAGAATTTGAATATCGGAAATTTGTTTTATTTTATATATATATTTGCGTGTGCCTGTGTGCTCATGAGTGCTTCTGTATATATGTGTGTGTAGGTTAGATCAGTTAGCTCTCAGAAGAGACATAATGCAACTAAAATTTTGTTTAGACATCTAATTGCTTTTTACCCAGGATTGAAACCCGACCGAATTGGCGTCAGTTGGTGATTCTACCTCTGAGCTATGGGCGCTCGGTAGAAGGAGGCAGACTTTTAGCGTGTATATTATCCTTATACACGCCCAATAGCCACAGTGCTCTAATTCATTACTGAATGAGCGATGCGTATATGCTAGAGTAGCTACTGAGGTGCGAAGATGAATTTTAATCTAAATTGCGTTAAACCAAAGTAACACAGACATCTCATTTTAGCAGATAGAGTGACACGCATAAGTATTAGTTACATGATATTTTCTGTTATAACTCTAGTTTATGTTCACTATTTTGCCTGATATTTGGTAAGTAATATCTCGGAAAGTTGTTTTAGTTGTATGTGGAAGGAAAATCAAAAGCTCATGGTTGAATACATTTTTTTACAAAGTTCAGAATTACTCTATGCAAAAGTATTGGATACATCAATTTTATATTTTGTTGCGTAGCCTCTGTTTTGTTTCGCATTTTTCAGTCGTTTTCTATAGTTTGCCTCAATTCTTTCAAACTGATCCACCGTTACTTTACACCATTCTTTCTTGCATAATTCCTCTAATTGCTTGATATTTTGTGGATTCCGTTTATGAACTTTAACCTTCAAAGTATTCCACAAATTCTCAATTGGATTCAAGTCAGGAGACTGAATTGGCCAATTGAGAGTTCTAATACCATTATTTTCAAAAAATTTTTTGTGAGTTCTGCGGTATGTTTGTGTTTATTGTTGTGCTGAAACACGAAATTCCGACCATGTCCTAAAGAATTTGAAGATTTCTGAAGGTTCTTCTCTAGAATATCCCTGTACATGCTACCATTCATTCTATCATGGATAACTTGTAACTCACCAGTGCCCTTGGATGCAAAGCATCCCCATATCATAATAGAACCACCCCAAATCTTAACTTTGGGGATGCTTTTGTGCTTGTTGAAAGCAGTGCCATTTTTTCCCCAAAATATTGTCGCTATGTTCCTTCCGATTAGTTCAACCGTCGTTTCATTCGAATAGAATATCTTTTTCCAAAACTACATACCTTTCTTTTCATACGTTTCGACAAATTTTAATCGGTCTTTGATATGTTTGGTTTTCAGTAAAGGCACTTATCTTGGTGATCTTGAATAAAATCCTGTACAATATAGAGCTCTGTTAATGGTGTCTTTACGTACTTTGATTCCAGAACCCTCAAGTTCAGTTTTAATTTCAGAACGAGTAATGAAAGTTTTTTTTTTATACATTTCTGCTGATCCACCATGAAGATCTCTCATTTAATTTCCTCATTCTTCCATTTCTTGACAGGTTTGCTGTACCGTCGTCATACTTATTATACTTTTTATATTTCCTACTGTACTTAGAGCTAGATTCATTTCTTTGCTAAATTTTGGTAACCGTGTCCTCCTTTGTGACGTTCAATGATTCTATCTCGCATATCTCTGGATAATTATTTAGTTTTTGCCATTTTCAATCCTTGAATTGCAGAATGCACATCAAAGATTCAGATGATTAATAGCAGTATCTTGTAAGCAATTGTGTGCTTCTCTGATTAGTCAGAGATAACATTCCAATACTAACAAAAATTTGAATATTTCGATTAGAAATTTGAAAAAAGTGTCATGTATTCAATATTTTACCTAGGGTAATATTGAACCTTGATAAAAAAAATGAATTCAACTGAGTTTTTAATTTCCCTTCCACATACAACTAAAACAACTTTACGAGATATTACTTATCAAATATCAGGCAAAATGGCGAACATAAACTAGAGTTATAACAGCAAATAACATGTATCCAATAGTTATGCGTGCCACTGTATAGTTACCAAAAATCTGGTTATCGAATATATGTTATCAATTATTCCTGTAGCACTAGAAGAATTATGTTTTTGGAGATTTTTATGTTCACAAATATGTTTTTCTTAAATTTCTCGAACTTTTTATATTATAATGTGCAGCATTTATACAAAATACTGTAGAGAACGACCCTCCTTCATAATGTCTTTGTGAGATATATATTTTATCCGAGTACTTCTTTTTTAACAAGCTTCTTCAAGGAAATCACTTCTTTTCTGATTACCAAAATCACTTCTACGATTCAAATGTAGTGTCAACCGTTATCTTCTCCTCATTCTGTTATAATATGTGCGATTTATTAATTGTCTTCTAAATGATACAAAAACGAAAATAATACTGACATATATGTTTCAAATTTATTACGCAAAAATATCCTGTTATACTAAAGAGTAATTTTGGTCAATAAATTCGGCACTGTCTTTAGCTACGGTCTTCAGTCAATTATAGAATTTCTTGCATCCCTTTCGGTAGGTATCTTGGTTTACGTTGGAAAATGCAACCATAGTCCTTCATTCAGTTCATTTTCGGTGTAACAAAGAGTTTTGTTGGTCTCTTGCTCAACTACGTCTACACAAAATAAACAAGAGGGTTTCAAATATGGTGACGAAGCTGCCCTAATTTTAGGAGTGATGTGATCATAAAATATGTCTAACAGCCATGATTCGGGTCTTCTTGTGCGGTATGGTCCACGATTCTTTTGCTAAACTTAGTTTTTTCCATCTTGAATCGGAGAGGCATTAACTCCTCAAACCTCTTTATGTAGGTCTCCGCGTCTGGGTATGTGGTCAAGTGGGACCATGAATGCAGGGAAAACGCCGTTATCATAAGTGACCTCTTCAATTACATTTGCAATCATCATTAGCCTAATCCAACTTTTTGGAAATCCTATACAATATATTCAGATTGCAACCCAAACGCTCGGAAATGTTTATAATGGATTTCTTGTTGCAAATGCATAGCAGGAAAACTCAACGTTTCAAAATTTCTGGTGGAATGAATTCCGTCATGTGCAGATTTTTTTTTCGCACAGAAGTTGTCCAACTGACCCTACTCTAGTATTTACATTATTCGTACTATTGTCTTCATCTTTGTTGCAATTTGTACGACGTTTTGGCCGGTGTACGCTCCAGCCATCTTCAGGTGCTAGGAATTTCGAACCGAACATTTTATTACAGTCACTTGAGTATATAAACTCCATTACTTGACGCTTAGAATTGTGCGTTCAATACCAGGCTACAACAGTTTAAACAAGTGAATTACAGGGCTAGTGGGTGATAACCCATGACTTACAATCGAGGCTTTTCGCAAGGAATTGAGTTCAGATACCCCAGTCGTACAAATGGCAACAAAGTCCGAATAATGTAAATGCTGCAAATACTGCCGATTTTAAGAAATATAGAGTGACCTTATTATGTTATACAATCGTCAGAATAAGAAAACAATCACTTTCCCGAAAGTTAAAAAATATAACATGGCGATTATTTAACCATTGCGCTCTGTATATATAACAAAATATTTTTTTAATTTTTAGTATGATTGTATGACGGTATTATATTACGTTTACACAGGTACTTACCGTGAAATGAGCATGTATGTAGTGATACTCAAATGTAAATTTCAAACCCTCTTCAACGTATCAGCACATAGAGAAAAAAAACAACGTTTTTGATTTAATCAGAAGCGAATGGTAAATCAGCTGCTTATAATCAATTTTCGATTTAGAAGCGAGATAGTTTGCTTCTCTCTTCGACACTGGTGTCATCGTTTGCTTTTTTTTTAATTTCGCATCTGCTCGTCCGTTCACATTAACGTTCGTCGTTTTTATTTTCAGTATTATATATAACTGGTAAGAGATTTATTAAATAAGTTGAACGATTCAATGATTACTAGTCTCAAATAATGTAGTTTACAGTAAACAGACCTAATAAAATTTTACTTTAACAAAGAGCTCATCGTCAATCATCCACAATTTTATTTAAAGAAAATTTTATTTTCAATTTTGAAGACATTGATTTTTTACAGTTTATGAATTATTTCTGGTTTAATTACAGCTTAAAATTATACAGAATTGAATTGTAAGAGAGTCTATACCCTCCCTTTTTGCTATGTTTACCAATATTCTCTTAATATTTATTGCAATATTAGGGGCATTTCGGTGGTTGCACACTGCGGCCTTTTTCACGTAAAGAATTTCATGAGGGTAGAATGTTCTAATAGCACGTTTCATGCGTTTCATTATATCAGTTTCTGATAAATTTCCTTAGTAACTCAACTGCACAATATTTTGTTCCCTCTGGAAAACACACGTTTTTTTTTCCTTTGGGCCAAGTCATTTTTTGATTACTTACACGATATTATTATCTTATAGACCATGTGTTCTTAAGACAGCAGTGACTAACCTTTTGGACTTAAAAAATAATGAATCAGCAATCTTTTTTTAAAGACGCTAAATCAAAATCTTTTACTGTTGATTTTTCCTAAGTCATAAAGATAAAGACAATAGACCGAACGATGTGATTCAGGAAAATAGTTACAATTACTCATTAAAACATAATATACAAAAGTTTATATCATCTTGAAATCTATTAAAAGACCACTGCTTCTGCAAGATAGTGTATAAACCATCATTCCTTCCATTTAATGCGTTGAATGTTACGACTTATCATTACAGATTATTTAAAGCCGAAAAATATATTTAGATTTTGGGCATCATTTTCAGATAAAAAGATTTAGTGATACAAGTCCATAGCTTGTGGGGAAAATAAGTGGATTAATATTTTTCTCAATTACATTTGCGAGTAAGTGAATATATCAAGTAAGACTAGAACTGAACTGGACTTCCAGATTTCAAACTGCGAGTCGTTATCAGTTACACCCATTGAGGCTCAGATCAGATTTTACTTCAATTTCGATGATCGTACAAGAACAGATGTTTCAAAAATATATGGGGTCAAGCCTGTGAAAATCATAAATCATTTATATTTTTAACGAGTTTTTGTTAAAATTAACTGTTCGAATAAAAACTTTTATTAAATTTTCACGAGTGAACAGTCGTAAGGCAAAATAAACATGGTTAAAAAAGGAGACGTTCTACTTAAAAAGAATTATAGATTCGTCAGTCTCTTCAGTCTGCTCAGTAAGCTTTTGAAAAAAATCCTATTCAGCGACAAGCTTAGAGATTCAGTTCGTATCAATTCACCACTGTTCTTCTAACATTATTATTGAGACTTTGACAACAAACTCCACTCAAAGACCATGGCAAGGTAACTTGACAAGGTATTGCAGAAATGTTTGCTACACAAGCTATCCAGTTATTGAATCACATGAAAGGTTTACTCGAATATAAAATTCTTCGCAACAGGTAGATCCCTGAATGTAGATATTAACGGATAATCTATAAAATCTTAGTGGTCAACGCATGCTTCTCCAGGATTCACTGATTTGACCAACACTATCTTTGATTTACATAAATGATTTACATAAATAATCTGCCTAAGTATGCAAACGAATCATTTCTAAAAACTTATGCCAATGATACGACTATATATCCGGGTGCACATCTCATACTCTTGATAATCAAAGTTTGAGCACTGATATTCCTTCCGATCTATCATTACATTCTATCATTGCAAGTCAAGCATGAAATACCACAAGCCTTGATGAACAGATGTCCCTTGCGAAAGCACAGTGCATCGAATGACTGTTGAGACTAAAACTCACAATTTACCTTCTTCATATGATCCATTGCTAAGGATACAGGTAGAATCGTTGGCTCCTACAGGTATCTGACCCTTCTTGAAATTCTCTACAGTTACAAGAGTCAGATAAGGTAAAATATATTCTCATATTTTATTAGGCGCTTCACAGACTTCACACTCCCAAGTTCAAAAACGTCTACAAGCCTTAGTGGGTGGTAAATTACACTAAACTGGAACCAATAAGCAATAACTGAATAATGCTAAATAAAATAAAAACCAAACTGGACTCCTAAGTATAATCACTGGAAGAACGGTCTACCGCTGTAGATTTTGTATTGCAGTTCGGAATTTTTGTATGTTACACAAATAAAAAAAAAGCTAATGAAGGTCGCAGGGCATAACAGCCGAAACGTTGTGATAAAATAATAAAGAGGAAGACAATATCAAAAATATATTAATAATATTTTCATGGAAAATAATAAATCTTCTTTCAAGAAAACATATTATTTAATATTGTAACTGTATATAAAATGATCTTATACAAAATTCCACAACTTACAACAAAATATGTGTCTATATAAGTTTTGATTTCTCTCTCTCTCTCTCTTTCTCTCTCTCTGTGTGTGTGTGTGTGTGTGTGTGTGTGTGTGTGTGTGTGTGTGTGTGTGTGTTTACTTGTGCTTTGGCTGTGGATGTATATGTGAGTGCACGCACAGGTGTGTGGTGTCTAACTCAAATCGCGAATTTCTCCCAGGAAAAGAAATCAGCTAATTTAATACATATCGGATTACTCACAAGGGATAAACACAAATTATAATCTGATATTAATTTTCGTCAGGAAAGTATATCGAGTAGAATTTCATGATAGAGAAAATGTTTTTTCAGATCGGTTAATTCAATCAAATAGCTAACATAAATTAAAATAATTTAAAAAATATTAGGCTTGTATGAAATTCTACTTTAGTTGCTGAAAGAAAATATATCAAAAAAGTTTAATAGATGATACACGTTTGACATTAAATGTTTCGAAATTATTTATACAATTTGTAAAATGTGTGTGCGCATTACTAATGTGTATCTATTGCACGATTAATTAATATTTAACCTTTACTTTTGATGATCGCTTTAAAAGAAATGTCATTTTTAATGTATTTTCATATTTGTCAGAATTATTAAGGCTTTCTAAATATATATCATAAAATAACTAGGAAACGAAAAATTAGTAGTTGTACCAACACTCATCACATGTAATGTCTACTTCTGTGGACTGATAGAGAAACGAAAAGTTGTGTTACAGAATCTGTGAATTTCAAGGTAGAAAGTGTTGCAAGCATTTGTTGAAAATTAAATAAAATCAATAAGTAAAATATTCGGAATTAATTTTAATAATATATAAATAAATACAATTTCCCATGTTGATAATAATAATAATAAAATGCAATGCCCATGCAGAAGAATGTGTACCAGTGTTTCATAGACTACACAAAGGCCTTCGTCAAAGTACACGATAAAGATTTGATAGCGACGCTCGGCAACCTTGACATATATGGAAAATTCATTAATGTAATAAATTGAGAAAAATTGGTCATAAGTACAGGAAAAGGCCGACCCGGCGGTCCGTACTTAGTCTGAAAAAAGAAAAAAGCGTAACTTTAGTCCCAAACCGGTTAGAAATCTCTGACTGGGAGGACTCTGACTGATTGTCCCAGGTTTTCAGTGCGTATATAGTCAAGGACAATCTCACCGAAGTCCGAAAGGGTATGTTAGCTTTAGCACCCTATATAAGGAGGGATGGAGTAAAACCAGGATCATTCCTGCGTAAAGTTGCGCCATTTTACTTATATAAATTACCACAAGCTCTCCATATTTCTTTTACTAACATCGGGGCATTCGTACTAAATTTTGTAGTGTAGAATCTTTACTCCATAAGCCCCCTTAAATCCTAGCTCTCTGCGAGACTTATTCAACCCCTCAATTCCTTCCTCTGACTTCTCAATCCCTGGCTATCTTCCCCTCTTAAGGAAAGATTCCACCGTCCAAGTACTAGGGGTCTACGTTAGTGAACACCTCCCTATAGCTAGGGTGACATCTCTGGAATCCCCGGATCACACATATATGTGTCTCCGTCTGTCACTTCTCACCTCGGTTAGCTACCTTTCTTCATCTACCGTTCTCACTCCTATCCTGATTTGCTTCCTGCTAGATAGCATTTCTGATAATATAGATAAGGCTATTTCCTCCCAGCTATTCGCTCATATATTTGTGTTCGGAGATCTTAACGCACATCGTGCTGATTGGCTAAAAGACTCCGTTACTGATCCAGCTGGCAACCACGCCATGAACTTTGCCATTTCCCAATCTCTTATACAAGTGGTGGATTTCCTCACGCGCCTTCCCAGCATCCCCTCAGAACACGGCTCTCTATTAAATCGATGCTTTAAGTCTGTACCTGACTCCTACCAAATCTCTCATCATTGCCCCCTTGGCAACTCCGATCATGCTGTTGTTCCTCTCAATAGTTTTCACCATTCTCAGTCCTCCCAGGAAGCTCCTATCTACAGAATCTCCTACTGCTACGAAAGAGCTGACTGGGATGCGTTTCGCGATTTCCTATGAGATGTCCCTTGAGAAAAAGTGTTCGATCTCCCAGTTGATGACTGCGCCTCTGAGATTTCTTCCTGCGTGAAAGCTGGCATTTATGCCTTCATAGCAGATAGGAAGTTTCGTTTTAAATCTCATTCCTTCTTTTCGTTTTCTCCAGCCTGTTCGGCCGCCATTGCCCACAGGAACCACTATTTCTGACTATTTCAGAGAGAGACATCTGACCACAATAGGCGGTTATTTGCCTCTGCTCGTAATGAGTGCCAGACGATCCTGAATGATACCAAGACAGCTCATAGCTTAGCGCAAGTTCGGCTCCAAGGACTATTGGCGGCTATGCAAACCTGTAATGAACAACAGCAAATCCTCAATCTCTCCATTTATTAAGAATGTTTAGGTCCTCACAGTATCACCGGGCAAGGGCGAGTCCTTTGCTTGCAGATTCTCATCAAACTTCACATTTGACTCGTCTGGAGTACCCAAACCCGTCTTTCCTAATAGAACTAAGGCTTATGTAAACGATGTTTACATTACCACGTCACTGGTTGCTAAGGTAATATCTAAACTTAACCCACATAAATCGAGCCTAGGTGTCTGAATTCCAGTCATTGTCCTTAGGAAATGTGCCCCTGAACACTCCTCTCTCCTCTTTAAACTCTATAATTACTACCTTTCTGCTTCCTGTTTTACTGCAGGCTGGGAGTCCTTTTCTGTGGTTCCTGTATTTAAGAACTCTGAGGAACCTTCAGACCTATCCAACTATCGCACTACATTTGGGAAAGTGTTCGAGGCTATTATTAATGCTTAAATGCTCCGACATCTTACTGCCCATATATTATTCTCAGACAGGTAGTACGGCTTCCGTTTCGCCAGATTCATGGCGGATATGCTAACGACCATCACTTAGTACATATTCCAGATTCTTGATAAGTCTGACGAGACTGGTGCTGTTGCCATAGACATCTCCAAGGCTTTGATAGGGTTTGGCACGCTGGCTTTCTACGCAAGCAACGGGTTTATGATATCACCGGACAATTGCTTGATCTTAAAGATGTTACAAACATACAAGTTGGTACTCAAGTGAAAGAAAAGCAACAGGGGCGTAGATAGGTTTATTGTAAGAGAAGACACTACGTCAAAACAAAGAATCTGGTTGCAGGATAATACTTCCCAAACCATGGGTATTTGCCGCCTTCCCACTATTTTGGGTGCTACACAAGGTCTGTTTATGTTGGATTCCGAGCTCTTTAAGCTCATCCAAAAATATCCCGTAGATTTAGCTTAAGGCTGTGTCGCGCTTTTTTTTTATAAAACCAAGCATGATTCTACCCTTCGGCTGAGCCTCTCTTGTGTTCCTTTCTGTTCGATCGCATAGAGGTAAACAAGAGTGCTTGCTCCAGAATGGTCACACAGTCCATACGCAAGCCGCCTTGATGGAGCGACAAGTCACACGTATGGTGATTTACTAAGTGCAGCTTAGATGTGTCACAGAGCCGAAAGTATGGGACACCCAGTGAGAATCGAAGTCACTATTTAATTGTAATGACTCTATTGAGACAAGCTTGTTAACTATTACACCATCTGGAGGTACCAAAATCTCAGGTATGTCCTGTGCTCTTTTTATATGGCTACTAATATAGTTAGTCCAAATAGATGATAGGGAGTGTGGGACAGTCTATTATAAAAAATATAATGTATTTATTTCTTCTGATCAACACACACGCAGTTGTTCAATTGCACAAATTACTATTGCCGGAAATAGAAAACGAGGGTAAACATATTCTTGTTAATCAATTGTACATTTATAATTTTCTTACAGATACAAATAGTTAATTTATTAGGTAAAAATGACACTAGTATAAAATGAGTGAATTCCCCTGCTATGCTTGATACCATATCTCCAATTTCATTATTTAACGTAAAACACTTAGCCATGAGAATTTTTTTTTAATTTGCTATGCGAGAACAAATGTCACCGACTGAACCTTTTGTCAAAATTCGTGGGTAAGTTTCTCTTTCTTTATCTGATATGTTAAAAGAGAACTTATGAATGTTATAAACTGACATAAAACATTCATAAGAGAAAATGTATTTCCAAATAGAAAAAAATCGTCTAGACACTTGATATCTAAAATTCTAATTAAAAATGTAAATAATGTCTACAAAAAATATCATTAACAATTCAGAATATGTCGACAATGATTATATATGGAATTTTAAAGTGAAATTTTTGAAAATATTGCTATTGCTTCATTCATATTTAGTTTGGCAAACTTTGCCGATTGGAAAAAGCGATCACGTGAAGTATATTTTCGTTATTTCTTTGAAAACTTTTGAAAAGAAATGAAATATATAAACTTATAATTTGCATTTTATCTAAGTAAACATCGCATATACAACAAAGTTATTTTTGATAAAATAAATATATTCAAATCTTTTATTACATATTTCAAGAAAATATTTCAAAGAGAAATGATTTAAAAAATGATGGTTAGCGGTTAACGTAAAATAGAAAAAAACACTATATTTTAATGGGACAAGAAAATGAGTTGGTTGATGGGAGAAAATGTGAAGAGACGATGAATTGTTTATTTGCAAATATAACAACTGGTTATACAAAGAGACTGATTATTAGGAAAAGAATGATCCCGTAAAATTAATCAATCAAGCGACAGCACACAGACGTAGACAGTCACATACGAGTAATATATATATATATATATATATATATATGTGTGTGTGTGTGTGTGTGTGTGTGTGTGTGTGATTTCACATTCGCAAGATAATATTTGATAAATTTAATAAGAACATATTCGAACAAGCAAATATTAATCTTGACGAGAAAAATAATTCACTGTCTGCAATTTAATATAATCATCGTTATTTCTTCAGTATCAATAACTAACATCCATTTTCTGTGCAGTATAAGTGTGTGTGTGTGTGCGTGTGTGTGTGTGTGTGTGTGTAATTATCCAATAACTTTGTAATCGTAGGGATATTATCAGAATTACGCCGATAAATCCCTCAGGATGAAACGCCTCATCTAAGAATAGTTTTTATATTAATCTTTTATTGATTTTGACATTCAATCTGAAAAGGATTTACATTTTACACACACACACACACACACATTATGCTGTCATTACGATTAATCTCTCTAGAGACATTTTTTTTAAATTTACCACTTCTTCGCTTTCTGCGTTAATCTTCAGCAACGAATTGAGTTATTCCGGTGGCTGGCGTTTGTATACACCGCTTATATATGACATGCTAAAATTTTACCTCTCATACTTTATATATATATATATATATATATATATATATATATATATGTATGTATATATATATATATATATATATATATATATATATATATATATATTTGGTAACAAACCTTTCTTTTTTAATTTTTTTCATTGGTAATTTATCATTTTATTTTTATTATTGTCCCGCTTGGAATGAGGTAAAGGAGTTACTTGTTTAATCATTATAAAGCAGTCTGTAGTCTGGTGCTGTTAACTTTTTTGTCTTATTAATGTGAAGTTTCAAAATGCTTAAATAGTAGGACCGTTTAATCAGAGTCCTGTTAACGGAAGATGAACAACATTTCTGTATAAGTTTAAATATATATAGAATATTATGGTGGTAGTTTGATTCGTTTAACGTCGATATGGTTCCATGTGTCTCTGGTATGTGGTTTATACTGGCTATAATTCACGTCAAAGTACATATAGAAAAAGTTTATCCATTTTTCGTTATTGATGATGGTAATATTGAATTAATTATCCTTAGGAAAATATAGCAGGCATTTTCTTAATCGATAAAACTACCGTAGACTAAATTTACGGAGAAGAATTATTCCGTCGTCTTTATAGAGTTTTGTCTTATTTTATATCAAAGATGAATCTTCGCCTCCATAGTAGTAGTATTCCAACCAATTCACATGATTCCGAAGAGACGTATGCATCCACAGACTTTTTCAGTCGATGTTTTTGTCTTGGACCTGATAAAATTTTATTTTAATTTCCTTGAGAACAATGGAAAATATCGTTTGTACCACCATCAAATGATGTTTGGCAATATTAAATACAGTAAGAGTACTGCCCTCTCAAAATATTTAAGAAAATTAATTAACAACAAAACCCAGCTATTTTTTTTAATCATTTCACCCCGAGCAAGGCAGAAATGCCACTGATGAGCTGGGGGCTACATAACTGTAAAAAGATTAATTAGAAAAGAGTGAGGAGTACAAACTAGTTAGAAAGGAGCAATAGAAAGCTGAGAATGCGGGTGCGATGACAGATACATAGGTGGAGAGAAAGAGAAGGATATACAGGGGTGGGAAGAGAGCTAGAGTCCAGTGGCTAATAGATGAGTATTGGCATTGCATTTAAATTCCTAGAGGCTGTAGCCGTCAGGAAAGCAAGAATATGGGAGCGAGTTCCACAGGCGGGAAGTGCGAGAGAAGAAGCTGCAGGAGTAGTATTGTCGTCTGCATTTGGATAACCTGACTGTGAATGGGTGGGACCCAGTTGCCAATCTGGTTGCACGAGTAAACACCTGTTGAGGAGGCACCAGTAAATTAAGTTCGTCCGAGTAGAAGCCATGAAAGTATTTATAGAACAGACAAAGGGGCGCCACATTTGGACGGTGGGGAAGTGGCTGCAGTCGAGCCGCCAGATCAGTAGCTATCACATCACAGACTCTCCTTTGGAGCCTGTCGAGAACACTGAAGACAACGGCAGGGTCGCCTGACCATAAATGGCAACAGTACTCCATGCAGGACGGATGGTTGACTTGTATATATGCAGGATGGATTCAGGTGGAAAAAACATCCTGGATCGTCATAATCACCCGACCTTCTTAGCAGTAGATTTAGCTATCGATTCAATATAGTGGTTCCATTTGAGGTCTGAGGAGAGAGCAAGGCCGAGGAGGCGTAGTGTGTTGCTCGCAGGGAGAATCGCTTGGTCCATGTTTATGGGAGAGAGGAGAGGTTGCCTGTGATGGTTGACAGACAACAGCTTGGTTTTAGACGCATTGAAGTGACAAGCCACTTCTTGCCCCAATTAACCACAGAGTGTAGATCCCGTTCAAGATCAACAGCGAGATTATGTCTGTCCGCTACCACAGGTTTCTTACTGTTGCGGGAGTATATTGTGGTATCATCTGCGTAGATGCCTACTTGGGAACTGATCTCATCTGGGAGGTCTTTAATGAAAATAATGTAGAGCCTCGGGCCCAGGATAGAGCCTTGTGGGACACCAGCTTTCGTGCTGTAGGATGAAGAGGCATGCCCATTCAAAACGTCCTTCGTTTTGCGGTCATTTAAAAAGGATTGGATTAGGTCAAGCAAGCGACCGGTAATACCGTAACACCGTAGCTTACATGGGAGGCCAGAGTGCCAAACCCTGTCAAAAGACTTGGAGATGTCCAGAGCAACCGCGCGAGCCTCGTCAGACTCATCAAGAGCCTGGGGCATGTACTCCGTTACGGTTGTTAGTAAGTTGGCCGTGAACTGGCAAAGCGGAAGCCATATTGCCTGTCAGAAAAGAGTTTGTGGGCAGTAAGATCTTGGAATATTTCAGCATTGATAAATTACCTGTTTTATTTTAAAAACTAAATTTTTTAACGGAGTGAAAAGATTCTATTTATTGTTTTTGAAAAAAAATTATAGTTATCTTAATACACTTCAATAACCTAATTTACTAAAAAAAATTGAACAGGGGATAACATGCAAAAATAGAAGTATATATCAGCTCAAATACGTTGCCTCGAATTGATATAAACATTTTTACTATTATTATTGTTATTATTACTTTAATATTATTTTATAAGCGTTTCACCCCAAGCAAGGCATTTCACTGCTACTACTGCACAGGGGGCTACATAGATTGGAGGAAGCGTGGTTAAATATAGGAAATGTCAGAGGGTGGTGATAGGCGGGTAAGAATACCGAGAAAGAGGGTTGGGTAGATGAGAGTGTTCTGAGAATAATTGGAAGTTAGCGTGATAGGAGGTGTCTATTGACCCTACAATTAAACATCTGGAGATTGTAGTTGTCGGGAAAGCAAACTTGTGGAAGCGAACTCCACAGGCGGGAAGCGCGAGAAAAGAAGCTGTTGGAGTAGAAATTACGGTTTCATCTTAACTGTTTAACAGTAAAAGGGTGGGACCTAGTTGCCAGTCTAGTATCTCGTGCAAATTCGTGCTTAGGCGGCATCAGTGATCTATGTTCATTGGAGTAGAAGCCATGAAAGTACTTGTAGAAAATGCAAAGGGAAGCCGGTGAGAGAGTGGTTGCAGCCGGTCTGCCAAGTCAGTATCAACCACGTTACAGATTCTCCTTTGTATTACTAGTTTATGTTTGCCCAACCTAAAACGAATTAACCCCCTTGATACATGTTCAGAAACTATATACCGTCTGCCCTAAAATCAGTCTCAGATATTTGTATTTGACGAAGAAGTCTGCTGAATTATTGGCTTTTCGGTTACAAGAGAAAGATTGCTGAAACCTAGTAAAGTTATCTTTGTCAATCTTAAACGAGATCTAGAACTGCAAAATAATTCATTCAGATACTCATCTTGTTTAATGTAATGATGTTAAAAGAGTTCTTCTCACTTAAGAACAGCTGCATATGATTCAAGTGAATGGAAACATTTTATTGACTGTTCTAAAAGAAGCCTGAAATGCGTTTTGATTCATAATGGAAATATGTATGACTTAATTTCAATAGGATATTCTGTAAAGATGAGAGAAGAATATCCTCTGGACATCAAGAAACAGTTTGATGTCAGGTGATAAAAATATCATTAATGAATTTCTGTTTGATAAAAAACAATTGTCTTTGCCCACTGCATATAACAGTTAGTACAATGAAGCTGTTTGTCAAAGCATTTCATCACATTCCAGATTGCTTAAGATATAGACGTTCAACTTGTCCAGCTTTTAGTGATGAAAGGAAGAATGCAGGGATATTTGATGATTATTCTACATCGAAACTTTGCAAACTTAATAGTAGTTTTATTATAATATGTTGGTAGTTATCAGTTTTCTTGTTCCCAAGGAAATGATGCACTGCATCACAAAAAAGCATTTCCGACTCTAGCTTCTTTCACATTCATGTTTGCAACAAAGTGTTTATTCTAAGAACGACGGATCAGACCACTTCTTAGAATCAATCAACATTTGTTGCATTAATGGATGCGGAGGAATCTAGAGCTTGAAATGCATTTTCTTGGGAAAAGAAACCTAACAACTACCCAATTTATAATAAAAGAACTAGTATTGAGTTTGCAAGCTTTTGTATGTAGAATGAGCATCGAAATACATTATTTACACAGACACACAGAAAGTTTTCAATGGACAAAAGTGATGTGACTGAAAAGCAAGATGAACGCTTTCATCAAGACATTAAAATAAAAGAGCTTTACCAAAGTATATGAAACTCAAATATGATTGCAGATTATTTTTGGACGTTGATGTTTTCGGCGCAGCACATCAAATTATCGTCAAAAAGGAAGAGATTTATGAGATTCGGCAGCTTTTCTAATAAATAAACTGTTCCTACATCTTTCCTTATCATCATTCTTAATTTCTTATTTATATATTTTCATTACATTTACTCTTGTAACTTGTTGTTAAAAACTTAATAAATATTTTACGTTTTTTTTTAAATCATGACTACAATATTCATATCCTGAAAATATGTAAGATTTTATTACTCAAAAAACGTTAGGTGGTAAGCAAATATCAATACCTCATTTTGATTCAGTATCCCAAAATTACATAAAATTCATTGCAATAGCGTGCGCAAAAGAAAAATGTGCCGATCAGTATTATTCATTACACCACCCACAGATCTTGCATCACCTCCACTTTTTGTATATGATAATGGACTAGACTGAATGTACATATGATTATGCCATGAAGAGAGAACGGTGAATCTCAGTTGCAGTTCTATTGACTGTGAACAGTGAAGAATAATCGTAGAGATCCGATACAGTTATTGAAGAGTTCCGACAGATACTGAGTTACTCAGAACCCAGACTAGCTCTGCGCTCCACTCAGCTAGAATAGGTTTCACGGACATACTATTTCACTTCAAGACTTGTATATATTTATTACTACTAATAATATTCCTGAATTGACTAAACTACATTCCAGTTGGTATATTACGTTCAATATAACCTACTTTCTATCACCATATCTGTTTTTGTTGTTTATTATATATATATATATATATATATATATATATATATATATATATATATATATATATATACTACCGGCCATAATTATTACGCCACCACAGTTTTTTTAAAAGAAATGATGTAGTTCATATTATTTTGAGTTTTTATTGCCAAATGGATAATTCTAAAAAAAAATAGAATGTTTTTTTTTATTATTTACAATGCAAGAAAACAAAGTAGAACTCGTCTGAATTAACCTATTTTGTTTTTATTCTTTCATTAATGAAACTGTAATATAGGTAAGTATTAAATATTTATAAATTCAGTTGATACACATGTTATTGTGCAGTATTCTATTTTCGAATTAAGGGAAAAATGGTTGTAAAAAAGAAAAAGCTTAGGGCATGAAAGTCAGTCAAAAGTGTTCGGACGGAAATCAGCAGGAAGCCCAAAGAAAAACCCGACACGAGTAACCATTTAACAGAAAGCGCTCAATACAAAATTAGAGTGAACTAAATAGCACCTACCGAGCCAGACGAACACACCTAGGTTACGGAGAAACCAAAGTAGGTTCGTCTGGCCCATTAAATGGCATATATATATATATATATATATATATATATATATATATATATATATATATATATAACATTACGAAAAGAAAGGCAATATTCAGCCAGTGCCGATTGAGTACATTTAAAAGAGAATAGTGAGTCAACGTCCTCTCATTTAAAATTTCCTATACTATCACTTATTAAACTTGGCTACCAGTTATGAGATCGCTTTCCGTGGGTTTGCTTTATTTTTCAAAACAATTATGTCGACTAGTGAATCTATATATATAAAACGAAAAACTTTAATACAAAACACCTGAGTTGGACAGGAAAAATTATATATATATATATATATATATATATATATATATATATATCCTCTCTATTACAATAAACACCGTTACGAATGTATGTATACTTATATGTGCGTGACAGGGGGAAAATTTTATATATATATGTATGTGTGTATACATACATACACACACACACACACACACACACAGACATATATATATATATATATATTTATATATATAATTTTTTCTGTACAACTCAGGTGTTTTGTATTAAAGTTTTTCTTTTATGTCTTTTTGTATATACCCAACAGTAAGTCCATCAGTATACATGTTGACATCGTTGTAGATTACATATCAATATAAATATTTTGCCATCATTTTTCACGCCTCGATTACATGTATTAATAAAAATAATAAGTAAAAACTTACATTTGATAATATCAATATGTTTTAGAAAGAAAAGAATAAAAACAGTCCCAATACTATATATATATATATATATATATATATATATATATATATATATATATATATATACAATTAAATAAGTTATCACTATTGATAATAACTCATGGTATAGACGATACCGTTTGGATGTATAGAATATTTGCAATGTTTTACATATTTTATGTACCGAAAAAATATCTGTACGAAATAAAAAAAAGCTAAATTGCTGTAACATGTCAGGGAAATTTAACGAAACATGCATAAAATAGTTATTGCTGCTAAATACATAAGTATATATATATATAGTTATGTGTGTGTGTGTCTGTGTGTGTGTGTGTCTGTGTGTGTGTGTGTGTGTGTGTGTGTGTCTGTACGTCTGTGTGTGTTTGTGTGTCTACACACGATGGAAGTCTAAAAGTGAGTATATCTTTAACGGAATGACCTACAGGCTTCTAAACTCACCTGAGCGGAAGAGCCGAAGCCAAGCAAATGCGAATTCACTGGGCGGAAATGCGTGAGCCTTTCCCTCAAATTCACGTAATGGAAAATTTGAAGTATAAACGAAAGTTAAAAAATAAAGGAAAAGAAAAAGCAATAAACAGTCTTAGCTAGAATACCGAGAATTCGATGCAGGAGAGAAGCAAGCACCCGACTATTCGATGTGTGCAAGCGAGCCTCCTATATCTAGCGGGTAATGTAATTTCGAAACTTAAATTTTTCTATCCAACTTGCCTTGCTTGATATTTTTATAATACTCCATTCAAAAATAGTAAATAAAATAGCCTAAAAGGATTTTAAATATGTTTGTTATTAGAATTTATTAACAATCCCATATTGTACTCATTTTTACCCAATATCTGATATTCATGTTTTATAACATTAAACCCTATATTTAGTAGATACCAAAATTTGTGTAGACGCTTGGTCTATTTCTATTCTGAATATTGGAGGCATCTTCTTAAAAACAACATACGCCCTGCGACAGGATTAGAAACTCTGCCCGAATTTGCAGGTGAAACTCTCGATAGATTCGACCTGCTTTAGAACGACTCTGATATAGATAAATATGACTAGATACTTACAATAACGTTGAAAGTTATAACATTATGCAAAGGTAATAAATAAAGATATCTCGTAATTTTTTAAAATTTCGATCCTTTATATCATTTGTGAGATAAAATGTTTGGAAAATAATAATCGAAAAATGTTCCCACTCCGTAATATATAATGAGAATTAATCGATGAGACATACATTGATATAAAAATCGGATTATTATTTCCTTTTTGAATTAGAAGTGGGAATCGCTTAATTTCGTTTTAACTATGTACCAGTATTATATTTGTAGTAAGATTTAAAGTCTAACCTTTAATAAATGATGTAAAACAAGAATATAAAGATGGAGCCCACATTGTCATCAAATAATGAGATCTACGTTAATGTTCAAATAAACATGAGTGAATTTTAAAATATTTTTTTTCGAAGAATCGAGGCTCACTATTTTTAGTTTATATTGCACTTTATGGAATCATTCACGAAATACTTACTACAGGTTTCTTTAAGAGCAGTTATTTTACCAAACAATATTGGGTATTATTTAATCTCCTGAATTATAAATGCCCGTAGTACTGGATTTGAAAAATAATTCTGATAAAGATTGTGCTCAGTCCCTAAGAATATGTGTATTTCTAAACATCTGGTTGTTTTCTCTAATACAGTTTAAATATTTCAAAAATCTGTTTTTGAAATCAACATTCCGGATTTGCTTAAGTTTTACCAACAATATGAATTGACTATTTGCATTGTAAGATTTACAAAATTCTATGATATGTCAGGAAAATATCTAGACATTTGGAATATGGGGATTTACAAAGCGAATCTCAGTTTAAGCACACGACGGAAAGAATGTGGGACTCAATGATGATCGAATTCATTACTTAGTCATAACTGATCTATCGAGACAATATAGTCAACATTTAAACATCGAAGTGCCCAAAGGATTTAAAATATGCTATTTGTAAATATATTCACACATATCTACCAACTTCCTTCCATAGTCTAATTTCCGACCTATGCGAAACGCATCACTTCTGAATATTTAGAAACAACGTGTCAGCAATGAAAAGCAAAACAGACCTTGGTCAGGATTAAGAAGAAAGGAACCATGAATGTTTCGGTGACACAATATAAGGAATTGCAGATTATTTTGATCAATAGAAGTAAGGCTGGCATCAGTATTTGAGTTCACAAAAGATGTAATTGAAATTGAATATAGGGTAAGATGTATTTAGAAAAGTAAATTAAGTATTAAGTAACTGGACGTTTTTATCAGAAACAAACAAAAGGGTAGTAGACTCCTATGTAATATTAATCTTCCAATATGCCAGTGAAAACTGGACAATCAACTCACAGATAAAGAGGGGACTACAGAAAGATTGTAAGTAAAAGTTGATCATTGAGGATGTTTTAGAAAAAGAACAACAGAAAGTGACATTTGCTTAACCACAGAAAACGACAGTTAAAATTTCTAGAGCACAAAAAGGGTAAAAAAGGGCTTTTGACACTCAGCAGAGCTTTTGAAAGTAAGAGAGACTGTACACAGCGAAAAATGATTAGTGGAGAAAGATAAAAGACAAATAAATTAAAAGATTTTTAACAAATTAACAAGATTTCTCAAATATTATTTACATGGATTTTAAAATATGAGTATATATATATATATATATATGACAGAATAGGTAGATTAATATACACTGCTAAACTGTTTTGTCACTTTCTTATATATATATATATTGTCATCCGCAGACAGATCTGCTTCGCCGTATCACAGCTCATCAGTACGGTTAGACTCCGATATATATTGTAAGAAAGTCATGGAACATGTAAGTTTTAAACCCACTGTTAATGCATTTACTTTTATAAAGATTGCTCGATACAACGTAGAGCTTTATATTGTAATGTTTGTTACAATGGTTTATAAAAGCATATTATTACTACACAAATGTTTTGCGTTTCGGAGCCACGTTTGCTCCACTACCATAATAATAAAGAGGACAACAAGAAAAAATTATGCAATTGTAGAAACCCCAACCCAAGACTGTATCACTATGGCTACAAACTGCCGGCTAAATCGTACTACACTCCCACCACATTCACTTACATATCATATTACAAAAATAAATCGTTTTCACCATTTAATTTTCATTTAACCTCATCACCAGAAGAGGAGCAAACCTGGCTCCGAAACGCGAAATTTTTTGTGTAGTGATACTATGCTTTTAACCAACATGACAATACATATATATATATATATATATATATATATATATATATATATATATATATGTGAACGTTTTTCTGAATTGTGTATATGCTTGATGTGATGTAGGTATTCTCAATTTAATTCTTGTTTAAATGATATAATGTTCACTTCCTCTTGTAATAACCGCTTTTCGAGTTATCTGAGTGAAATGAATAATACAGTTGTAATATTTTACACTGGCGAAATAAATTTTAGATTCATAATCGTTCAATTATGTGTTGAATGTGTTGATTGAGCACTCTGTAAGGATGGTAAATTTTGAAAAAAACAGTTGCTTCTCTAGCATCTACGCATCGCTTATTCAGTAATGAATTAGAGCTTTCTAGCTATTGGCGAATGATACATCATGCTACCTGGGTCTACTCCCTTCTACCGAACTCCCATATATCAGAGGCAGAATCGCTGACTGACGATAATTCGTCCGAGTTTCAATCCTGGGTAAAAGCAATCTGATGACTAACCGTACTGATGAACTGTGATACATCGAAACAAATCTCTCTGCAGATGACTATATATATATATATATATATATATATATATATATATATGTGTGTGTGTGTGTGTGTGTGTGTGTGTGTGTGTGTGTGTGTGTGTGCCTGCGCGTGATTGTGTGGAATCATAGAGAAAGTTGCGAATACCAATAGCTTTATCATTATACGTGACTTAATTCATAAAAAAAATAAATTAAAACAGCGAAGTAATATAATGTATCATCATTATGATAGACTGGACTGTAGGCGTGAAGAATGAATCACAGCTGGTATTCATAATGATAAACGTAATATGTGACTATCTAATAAACAAAAGATTGCAACGAAAACAAGATATAACCTGAAGGCATTAAATAGTGTCTTACAGGCTTTCATTTGTTGTTTGTTTGGAACCGCATATCTCTATTCAAAATAACATGCAGAGTCGGCTAATAGGTTACTGAGGGTAATTAGCACAAAAAGAGCATATTTATGAGGAAAAATAGGAAAGAAAGAAAAAGAACAAAAGCAGCGAACAGGAAGAGAAAAGATGCATTGTGGAGCGAAAACGTAAAGTAAAAAAAAATGCGTAAGATTCTAGAAAGCGGCAGGGAAAAGAAATGGGAAGTTGAAACAATTAACTTTAATAATAAATAAGAGCGACTAAGAAGGTAAGTTGTTGAAGTCAAAGAGAAACAAAAATAGACATTTGCGTTCACGTTTAGGAGATTAAATGAAAGCCAGTGTAAAGAAATATTATAAGCGTAACAACGGAATTTGAGGAAGAGTAAATGTTGAATATGGACTAAATCTGAAGCAAATATTTCTCACAAGTTGGAAATATGAGTAAAGAGGAAGTGGAATTTTAAAACTAAAAAATAAACAAGGCTGCAAAGGAAAAACAAAAGTAAAAATTACAAAAATGGAAATTAATATATCAGTAAGCAATATATAAACTAAAGCATTTGTTTATATTTCTGAGATGTAGTATTTACTGTATTTACAGTAATCGGACTACTGTCCTCATCATTTTCGTCATTTGTACGACGTTTCAGCAGTTATACAATTTAGAACCAAAACCTTTATTACGATCACTGTGGTATATCATTCTCATTCCTTGTTCGAAGACTCTTTTGAATAATCTCCCGCTACCCGGGCTCTCTAAGTTACTTGTTCATACTGTCGTAGCCTGGTAGTGAACACACAGTAATCTGGGTCAAGTCTCTGGAACTAATCAACGTCTATATCGACTGGACCATGTGCCATTAAGAACAAGAATAAAATAATTTCTTAACATCTGAAGAAGACCTACAACGATCGAAATATCGTAAAAATGTCAACAAAAAAGAAGACATTAGCCCGAATAATGTGATGTGTAAATACTACTTGATCTCAGAAATATAGAAAAATTCTCATGTAATAAAGTATTAAAAGAAACATTAGAAAGCAAATATCTACAAACATAAATAAATAAAGAATTACATAAATAAAGATGTCAATCAACAAAACAAGAAAATAAAGAGAAAATGAATAAATAAAATATGAAGTAACTCAAGAAAAACTAACTGTAAAAAATGAAAGAATGAAGCAATAAACAAATCCTCTTTTGCTCCCCATAAATATGGACCAAGCGAGTCTTCCTGAAAGCAAAATACTCCGACTCCCCGGCATTAACCTATCTTCCGACCCAAATTGGAATCATTACATTGAGTTAATAGCTAAATCTACTGCTAGGAAGGTTGGTTCAATGTGTTGGGTAAGAAAATTTTCGGCATGAATTCATCTTGAACATACACAATTCAATCATCAGTCCGTGCATAGTATACTCTTGTCATATATAGTCAGGCGCTGCTGTTGTTCATATCAGTGTTCTCTACAGGCTCCAAAGGAGAATCTGTAATGTGATAGGTTCCGACTTGGCAGCTCGACTCCAGCCACATTCTCACTGGCGAGACATGTCTTCCTTCTGTCTATTCTACAAACATTTTCCAACATTTTCAAACGAACTTAAGTCAGTGTTGCCCTCGCCGCAAGAATTTACTTGGACAACCAGGCTGGCAACAAGATCCCACCCATTTACAGTTATATCAATCAAATTCAACCGAAAATTCTACTCTAAGAGCTTCGTTTCTTGCACTTCCAGCCTGTGGAACTCTCTTCCATATTTTTGTTTTCTTGACGGCCACAACCTCCAAGAATTTAAAGGCAATGTCACTACCCGTATCTTATCAACGTTGCTCGAGTTATTTCTACATCACCCCGTGTATCTTGTTCTTTTCCTTTCTCTCTACCTTCGCAACTGTCTTCACACCTGTGTTCCCATCCTTCTCCTGCTATTTCTCTTTTACCCCCTGTAACTAGTTCGTCTTTCTCTTTATTCTCCTCCTGCTTAAACTTTAACTCTCTTATGTAGCCCCCTGCGCTTTAGTGGCGGTACCGCCTTGCTTGCGTGAAATGATTAAAAAGAATAATAATTACAAAAATTAATGAATGTTTAACTAAACTTACACAAAATCAATGAAAGGTGAATATTATAAAATAACCGAAAGAAAAAAGTTTGAAAAACAATCAGTTAAAAATTTACTAAAACTATGAAACAGGAAAAATGGACAAATATAAGGTAAAGAGAAACAGAGAAGCCATGAATGAAAGAATGTGCTGGCTAGGTAAGCAATCCAGAAATAATTAATAGAAATAAGAATGAGTAGAACAGAAGATATTTAAAATCAAAAACACTTAAAATGAAAATCAAGCAAACATGGTAAGAAAGGTTAAAGAAAATGGAAAAAAAAACAAAATGCATATTTAAAAAAAAAATAGGAAATAATGCTAAAAGTATATATCAACCAATCAAACAGAATAACGCTAGTGAGAAAGGAAGAACACGTATACGAAAGAAAAATAAACGAAAGGAAAGAATGAAATTACAACCAAACACGAAAGAAGAAAAAATATAAAATGAAGAATAAAAGCTGGAAAAATCTAGAAAAAAGCAAAAAACAACCGACATAAAAAAGAAAGAAACATCAAAAGAAAAAGAAAAAGAAAAAGAAAAACTACCAGCCGAAATTATAAATCGAAAACAAAATAAAAGAAAGAAAGAACGGACAGAATATATCAAGTAATGATTTTAATAATTTAACATATCAACCTCCATCCAATCATGAAAAGAAGAATATTAAATTTCAATGAAAAAAGAATATTTAATTATAACGAATTTTGAAATACATTTGTAAGAATAAAAAAAAAATACAAAATTAGTTTAATAGAAGTAAAAATGAATAATGCGAAATGCTAAGAGAAATATACTTGAAAAATAAAACCAGTACATTCCATTTCAACGAAGATGAATATTGAGAAAGAATTAATTAATGAACTGTTGATTAATTAGATACAAAACATTTCTTTAAAAGAAAAATGAAATACAAAAGTAATTTGTTGTGATAATTATTTGTGAAAGACGGACAAAATATTCAAATGATTTAAAGGTAATAAATACAAAGGTATTTATACTTCAATTGTATACAGTGATGAGAACATTTTGGAATGATATAAATGAACGTTTTAATAAAAATTAAAAGTGGAAATATAAAGAGTTAAGAATATATTGAAAAATGAAGAAAGTTTTCCATAAATGAGGAAGAATGAAAGCCGTAAATAAATGAAATTACAATGACATAAAAACAACTGGAGGAAAGAAAGAAAAAAGAAAAAAAAAACTGAACAAACTGTTCATGATGAAAGAAAGTTGTTCGCCAAAAGGATGGTGTTATTACTTGAGGCATTAAGCTGCATGAAGCAGTAAGTTGACTAAAGCAATTAGTAACGGTGCATCATTGTCATGAATGTCTCGATTGCATGCTGTTTGTGTCGAGATAAACCTTGAATAATCGACCCTATTACAGGCATAATATTTTGCATATTGTATATTATGGATACTAAAAATACAGGGGAAGGCGGAGAAATGAGGCGGAAACATTTAGAACAGGTTTACGATAATTTGAACCAATTGCGTAGCTACAAATGAGTTGCTGACCTAGTCAGTTATTTAAGTGACATACGTAATACACGCTTAGGCGATCATGTCTTGATAGTGACATGACTTGCTATTGAGAAGATTTTCCCGCAGTCGTTTGCCATTACTTTCTACTGTCAACCAAGGCTATAGGAACCAATCAGTTTTGTTATTTAATCCATAAATAGAAAGAAATGATAAATGAATACCTTTCCCAAGGTTATTCTCGAGTAAATGAATGAAATTACACTAGAATTCGAAATCGGCCCTCCGCTTTTTTATTCGGAGCCGATATCCATTGCACAACAATACACACAAGAAATATTTTAAAGTGTTCATTTTGTATTTAAAATCTATCACCGCGTCATATATTCTTAGGTTATTCTGAAATTAATGTCCAATCAACCAGTGTGTATCAATCTTTATTACTTAATTAATATATTAAATATCAATATATACATTTGTATATTTCTGTCATTGAGTCACTAGGTTATTTTTGCTATTTTCAATAAAACGCTATTTTTTCGGACGACGAGATAACTTTGAATGCAATTTCTGTGTCTATTTTTTATCGGAAAATCCTTTTTTTTTTAAGCTTCGTCAAGTGCATAAGTGGGAGTCATTGAACAAGAGATCAGGTGGTATGGTTGAAGTGGAAAAGACTTGTATAACAAGTCGGTGAGATTCTGCCATGTCCGTCTGGATCGAAAATTGTAATGAAAAACAACTATCACTGGTAGTAAGCTTTTGCAGAGATGATCTTTTTAGATTTTGGAAAAATATAATGGATGACCACCGGATAATCTCGGTGATTTTCCTTTGAACCAAGGAAGGTGCTTTAAATTGTTTAGGTTTTTTCTAATCAAACCACTGAACTTTTTTACGACTGTTAGGAATGACCCATTTCGGTTCACATGCAAATATTCGGGTTAGAAATCGATAATTCGAATTTAACGGAGAGTGCAATAAACTCACTAGAAAAGTGCAAATTATTTGATATTAACTGAGTTCCTATGGAACCGAGACATCAAGTTTCTTTATATTATCGATTTCTAGAAAAGTCCTATATTGTGTAATATATTTATGTGATCTACAGAAATATGAATTCAGTCGAAGTTAGGAATATAAACAGCAACAAACAAAAATGTGTTTACGTCAAAGGTAACTGACTTCAAAGGAATGTATCATATTTCAATGACCCGACAAAAATATGATTGGACCCAAAAATAAAATGACAAACACAAATGTGTTGACGTCAATGTGTCATGGACGGAAAATATAAACATTGGTGAACAAAGCTATTCATCGGTGAAAATTATAAATAGATGGGTGTATTCATAAATAAAGTAACTGAAGGGAAATTGAAGTATTTCAGCTTATATAAGATTTGTTTTTGTATATTTTTTGTTTTTGTTTTTTAGCCAAAGTAAAACGAGCCGATAAGAAGACGAACAAATATGAGAAAAGAACTACCGACATATTCTCCGTGTGCAAAACAAGGCAATAATCTGCGAAAATGACTATTAGATGTGCTTAAACATAGGTAAACCAATTAAGCAAAAATTGAAGGATTTCAGCTAATATAAGGTCTGTACTTTTACAGGCCAAAGCAGAAAAGCCGACAGGCAGCAAAGGACAAACACTGAAGAGAAGAGCAATACCCAAAACTCCTTCGTGTGTGTGTGATTCTTGGCCACATTCCTCCACCCTATAAACGAGTCAGACGAAGAATAAAAATATAAATTAATCCCTTTATACACTTGAGTTGATGTCCGTCATTGAAGACATGACGATAGTCATCCTTTGTGTTCAAGTTATATAAAAATTGTTAAAATAATGACCTCATTATCTGAGAGATTTCACTGACACTTTGACGTTGATTTTGTTCCGCTAGTGTATTCAGATGTTGATTGTCAATTCCAGATTGACGTCTGGATTATGACATTAATCCTCAAGAATTGCATCTCCACAGTGTAAATTCAGAAAGCATAGCCGTACTCTCCAATGACAATTGGAAACTTCATTCCATTGTTTGTAAATCCTGGCAATAAGTAGAGAAACATTATAAAAACGATTGAACTCAATCTTGATTAAAATGTACCAATATATTTTTCTAATGTTCATTAAAACGAGTATACATAAGGATTTGTTCGTGCTGCTCAGAACTGATGATTACTAAATAGAAATTAGACAGCCTACATACTGCAAAACTGTGATAATCACAAATACAGATACCGTGAGAAATACTAAGAAAGTCGTGATTAACTTATATCAATTTGCTCTATTTAATCGCTACTGAATAAAAACTCTGTATAGTAGACTGGTGCATTGTCTTCCCTGGCCTGAATTTCTCTTCCAATCATGAAACTGACTGTCATCTCTCGGGTTTGAAAATTGCTGTAGATTCATTTATTAATCACACTCGCTATCCCTGATATTTTGCTCTTTTATCCTTAAGTATATCATAACATATAAATATTTTTATACACATACTTGTATAGATATGTGTATGTGTGTGTGGCTGTGTGTATGTGTGTGTATGTTTTTCTGTGTGAGTATATGTATCTGTGCAAGCTTATTGATCATATAATGCTATTCATGCATGTAAGTAATCTTTAAACTGAAAACTGTATACATGACGTTCAAACACGCAAGCCCACCATATGCACGGTCATACTTATGAATATGTAAAGAAAACTGCCGAATTACTGTGTGTGTTTATATGTGTGTCGTATGTTTGCGTGTTTCTGTGTGTATCTAATTCAAGAAGATATATTTTCATATTAAATTTTTTACATAGATTTTATATACTGAAATCTTTTTCGCATCGATTCCGTATATTAATATTAAATTAACACTCACGTGTCAAAAGTATACCTTAACAATTTTCACTCTACTTCAGCTGACATAGATTCCGCTTGATTTCTGTCATAATGATATTTATTGTTCTCTCTTCCTAATACTAGTTTTTTCTCCTATTCTTTAACACTCAGTAAGCACTTCAGTCTCACAGCCTTTATTGCCTTGCTTTCGGTGAAATGATTAAAAATATCATGCGATAGTAGACCAGTGCATCTTAAACTCTTAAACAACGTCGCACCTAGAAACAATTGAATATCTCAAAACACACAGAGAAAATTTTCAAGTATATACACGTAAATGTTAGAAAATAAATCTATAGATTAAAAGAATACACTCACAAGCTTATTTCCAATGTTATTTATTCAACTATATGCAGCTTATTTCGTGTGAAACCTACGCCTGATGGATTTTCGATATTTCTTCAATGGCTGCTCGAATGCGAGATAAGTAGACAAGATTTTTTCTTCAGTTTAGCATAGTTTTTCTTGTTTCATATTTTTGATGTGCCTTAGTGTTGAGAAGTCTAATTCACATAAATAAGAAGTAGAAAAAATGATAAAGACATTATACTTTATGTAGGATATTCTTATTTTACTGAAATTAAAAATGTATCAATGTTTATGTTTGATTTTGAACATTTAAAAAGAAAAATGCTTTTGAAATATGACCATCAAAACAATGTCTTTCAATATTTGTCTGTAATTCTGAGATGATGTAGTATTTACACTATTTACATCATTCGGACTATTGTCCTCATCTAGGTTGCCTACATTTTCTGTACTTGGTGGAACCTTACTGCATCGAATTCTTGACTGAATGATATGTCCAACACTTACCGTATCCTTTTTTTGTATTCTATATCGGAATTTAATATTTTGTTTCATTCATCGGTTGTACTGGTTACATTCTCGGGCTAGGGCGGGGCAAACGGATTCTCGTTAAATTGACGGCAAGTTTTGGTTCCAAGCCTGCAGGAATGAGTTGCAGTTCTTTTCACTGATGTAGGAATGCCAGGTGGTTAAATATTCGTGTCAGCTTAAGTAGGACTTTTCTATTCGTCACCATATTTTTGGTGTACCTGGTCTGTACTGATCTTTCAGTATATGTCTATAATTCTGAGATGATTTAGTATTTACAATTTTTCCATTATTCGGACTATTGTCCTCATAAATTCGAAAAGTGTAAAATGTGTAAAGTAACTAAAATGACATAATTGAAAAATACTTAAAAGAATTATTCGAGAAAAAATTAATACTCATTCCTTTATTCAAATACCAATGCTATACCATTTCTAACTTCACACTTACATATAAACTCCGATGTAAAAATTAATTAAAATAACTGTTTAATTTTTTTCTTATATCATATATTCAGTTTTAAAATCACTGGAGTGATTTGTTGTAATCAATTCCTATTTTTTTATGAATAGATGATTTGCAGTGGTATGTAAAGATGTGAATCTATTTTCGGATTGTAGGAGAAAATTTGCTTTGCCTTGAAAGATACTGCGTCATCCGTGATTGTATCCGAGTTTTATTAAGCCCAGACACTATTGTCACAAATGTGGATTGGTTGTACTAAGGCCATTTTCTGCGATAGATGTTACTCCAAGAGGCATTAAGATTAGCACGTTCATCGGATGAATTAATATAGTAGTATTAGTCGAATTTCAGTACTTGACGCAGTTATATTTTCTCATTCAATCTTATCATGTCAAATTGATTTAACAGGCTTGCCTATAGAAAATTGTTATTAAATACTCAACGGGTTTATCTTTCTTTTTCCTTAGTCATACATTTATGTAAATCTCTACTTATGTATATATCCAGCTCTCTCCCGATATATATATATATATATATATATATATATATATATATATATATTAAGTATTTCTAAAACATTTACATTAATTAAAATTTTACTATATTTATAGCATTGTTTCATTGTTTGTATATATCTCTCCCATTCTCTCTCTCTCTCTCTCTCTCTCTGTCACGCAGACACACACACATCCACACTTATACTGTTTAAGTTTTAATAAATTAGTACCGAAACACAATAGCTTTTGTGTTAACTTCGACTGTTTTACTCTTTTATAATAAACATTAATAAAAGATATTCTCTCTCTCTCTCTCTCTGTGTGTGTGTGTGTGTGTGTGTGTGTGTGTGTGTGATTGATTGATTGTCTACGCCCGACAAGGATGATTTAATCAATTTTACATTGAGTTTTTCTAGTATTCTAATAAAGTCATTCTATATTTTAGGACGTAGAGACCATAAAATTTGTCCATAGATTTCTTACTCCAAGGGCTTTTTGTGAGTGCATTAAATTTTCAAGTATTCGGGATATTTGTTCGATGTGTAGAGTATTATATAACTTTGTATACAGTGGGAATATTATTTTAGAAGAGTGTCCGTGTTCAGCATTCAGGCGTCATGCACAGCTGGGGTGAAATTTAAAGCAGCGACCGAAAGTGTTCGGAACAATAAAAACTATAGATTTTCATCATATCTTATAACTCATTAAAAAGGGTGAAAAACCCCAATAAAAAATTGATTAAATCATCCTTGCCAACCGTATTCAATGAAAGAAATGTTTCCGCCCAAAATACACACACACACACACACACACACACACACACACACACACACACACACATATATATATATATATATATATATATATATATATATATACACGTGTGTGTTTGTGTGTTCTAGTCAAACAAAAGTTTTTAGGCATCATTTTGAATGACTATATATATATATATATATAATTTCCAAATATATTCAAAGAAATGTAGATTTTATAACTGTTATCACAGAACTTCACAAACTTACAATATGCGTTCCATCTGTGGTCTGATACGTGTAAAGTCGGTAATCCATCTCCTGGCAAACACGCTGTAACATGTCTTGCGTAAATTCGTTTGAAATGTTTGTTCCATATACAAATCTGTTTTCTTGTTTGTGTGTAATTTACTTTGATTTTCCCTAAAATGCACGCGGCTCACTCTTATCATACTGTATTCGGCTACGCTGTAACAGGAAAAAATGCATTTTCATTTTTTTAATGAATGTCATTCAATTTAGTTTTTACACATTTTGTTAAATTTCCGATCATTTGAGCAAAACTTGGCAATATTATTAGCATCCAAAATAATGAAATCATTTGTTTAAGGCCATGCTGCTTGCGTATATATATATATATATATATATATATATATATATATATACCAGCCGCCTGCAGTCCTGTTTCGCTTTATCACATCTCATCTGAATGTTGTTAGCCAAGTTTGAAACCCGAAGAATTAATATGTCATCGTTTCTACCACTAAGTTAAGGAAATATCGCAAGTTAGTGAAATATATATATATATATATTCATAGTCAACGAAAGCTAAATGATTCACAAATCAGAAAAGAGGTAATAAGCGAGCGTAAAAAAAAATCAAGCACGCATAACAAATTTCTGGCCTGTTCACCGACCAATTTTCTATATATGCACAAGATTCTAGGCTGTCAGAATGACATAGAGATCTCGATAATGAAGTCACAAGTATATTCAACTGAATAAAATAAACATTAGATATAATTAGCGCGATATAAAATTATGTAAACTTAATATATTATATAAAATCAATAAGTTATTATTATTATTACTATTATTGTTATTATTATTATTGATAATTATGTTATTATTATTATTATTATTGATAATAATTATGATAGTAATATTAATAATAATAATTATAATAAAAACAATAATCATAATAAATCTACGCTCGAAACAAACGTTCACGGATTCTCACACTTTTTTCCTTAATACCACCGTCTCTCGTTGGAACAACCACTATTTAAATCACACACACACACACACACACACACGCACACACACACACACATATATATATATATATATATAATAAATTAATCGAAACAAAAAACTTCTTTTTAAATATTCCCCTTAAATAATTTTGCTGCGTAAATACATAAAACATACACTTCCTTACACACTCACACTCACCTATTCACACACACACACACACACACACACAGACACACACACACACACACACACACACATATATATATATATATAGAGAGAGAGAGACAGAGAGACAGAGAGAGAAAGAGTGCGACTATATCGTTATTCAAAAATGTTACATTGAATAATATATTATATATTATGTGTATGCACTTTTATAATTTTTGTAGTGTATCTAGCTTCTTTTTAGCATTCTAACAGACCAACAGGCTCATAACCTGAAAGAATCTACGAGTATTTAAATGATCGATTTTAATAACGTTAGACAATGAGTTTAATATTCGAACTGATTTACTTCGCAGATCATCTCCTCCTTTGCTCCTAAGTTTTGTCTTATTAATTCTTTATAATATATTGTTCCGTATTTTTGTATATATCCGTTAGCACTGCATATTGTGGTCAATAAATATAGTATGCATTCATTCTTTTCTGAGGATCATTCAGCTTGACGATCCAACAATAACAATCCTTTCTAGTTCTGTAATCTATTCCTGGTTTTTAAAATGAAATTCATCAAGAAAAAAGCCCTAATTTTTTAAACTACCCACATACATTTAATCTCCTGTAAGCTCATCCTCAATAATGAATTACCAAGAATATCTCATTATATCAATGATAATTTTCACGGTAATTTTTTAAAATGCACAAAAAATCAGTATTGTAATGATTTGTTATAGTGTTATAATAATTCATAAGTATAGTAAATTTGTTTTAGAATATATTCACGAAATTAATGCATTCTTCCTTCTTATCAATCTGCCTTCGAAGAGTGACATATCTGAAATAATTAACGACGTTTTCAACAGCAAATAGAAGCCAATACACTGGCGTTTACTCATTACATGCACATGTCAACGCGCGTGATCGGCGTTTACCACTAATGACATCATATTTGCGTGTTGCTCATTGCTAGAGAGCGGACTTCGATGTAATGATCCCAAATTAGATTATTTTTGATTGGCCGACACTTATTTTCTCGGAAAAAAAAACGAATAAAACAGAGAATCGTTTTATAGACATTCTGACGCATATTCTAGAACAAGACGCATTCGTCTTCAACAAATGATCAGAGGCTAAAATAAATTCGTTAGAAAATTAGAAAATGTAGGCACGTATTGGTTTGATGAGATCTTGACGTTGTCACATTTTCAGTAAGACGAACAGCAAATCAACGGCAATGCTGGTTGTCAGGCGCGAAAATAAAGATTTCCTGACACGTCTTTAGATCAGGTAAGAAATATAAAATCGTAGATACAACACTAATATTATTTTGTACTCTAACGCATATATGTAACATTTTCAAAATATATGTGTATATAAATGCAAAAGTGAATAATTATATATATATAAATATATATGCGTGTTTTGTTAAAAATGACAGACTTTAACATATAGATTTTATGTATGTATATAGCATCTTTGGAATGTTTTATTTTAAAAACACAGCCGGAACATTGTGGCCGTGTAACCTAGTTGATATTAGTATTATATTTTTATTTTTATTATTATCTTCATTATTTTTCATGTAATATGTGGATGATCCCATCATATTTGTATTATAGACTAGTTAAATCGTAATTGCTTAATAAAATTGTCTCTTGATGATATCTTAAATATATAAAGAAAACTGATTGGATTGAAAATAATTTGGAGAATCTTTATATAATTTATCTGCTAAAAAGGAAAATATATAAGATCACATGAACAATTATATAAACAAACTTATCACAGCACTTTGTCTGACATATTTACGAAACATTGATAACAGACGCATAGCTGCTTAAATGACTATTGATACCCGGTACACAACAGTAGTCATTTTCGTGTGTACTAAACTAATTCCAGTAAAATAGAGATACATATTTTTTATCCAAACAATAAAAGTTAATGAAATTAATTAACTTAAAGAAAATTGTGAAAAAAATAACTATAGGTTAAAGGTGACTTCTGAATTAACTATTAATAAAGTAAAACATCTTGTTTTTTACAATGTGGATGGGAAAAATGACGCATGAACGTTTAATGCATACACAGCTGTCTCTCCCCACCACTCGTACACGAATCCTCACAAAATATAACCCGCATATATATATATATATATATATATATATATATATATATATATATATATATATATATATATATATCCTGCGCATAATTAATGCCATAACATAACACAAAAAACAAATGCCTATTTTTATAATTAATCAATAAATACTATTTATACTATAAAATGTCGGCAAAATGTTTATATCAACATTTAAAATGCCTCGATATTTTCTCTCTATTGAACTGAGCTGACTCTGCTTTGATATTGTTTCTCTCTTCGTGGTCCTAACAGGAGTAGACAACGTTTTTTTTTAAATTGAAATGATGTTCATTAAAATAAACCTTTAATAAACCAATTACAACTAATTTTTAATAAGGAGTATCAAGCTGGACTGACATTTTAATTAATAATTAAGATGTATAAAGGCAAACTAGCCCTTAAAATTACATTCAGTATTTCTGTTTGCATTGTTACCACTGCCAATAACTTTTTTTCTGCACGTGAAAATATCGAAATGACACGATAACTAATATAAACAATTGTGTATGCAAAAGAATCCAGTTAAAGTTAATGTTTTCAAAGAAAGTTCTTGAAGCTTTAAAATACTTGGTATTTGAATTCAAGAACGAGAGTGAAGTATATATTTATGAACTGCGTCTAGACATTATATAAGTTATGAATTGGTGTAAAGATTTGCGTCTTTAATATTAAAAGTTAAATTATGATGTTTAGATTCTACTATTAACTTAGATATATAGTGAATACTAATTAAAATACTATTAAATTAGATATATAGTGAAAGAAAAAGATATTGTTTTTGGTTGGAACAAATTTTATTAAGTTAACAAAACAGACTAATTTGTCTGTCAGTATTTTTTGCAACTATTTATTTTGATAATTTTACATTATTATACTTTATAAAATTAATATAAAAAATAATATGAAAAGACATATTCGTCAATTTCTTAAAGGAATAACATAAAAACGTTTCATTTTAAAACTAAAGGTTTTATTAACAAAAAAATAATAAGAACCTTTTAAAATTTATTGCACAAAGGCTCCTTTTTTTCAATAAGTCTTAGCATGCTATTGTCAACATGTGATGTTAGATTTGCAATTTTTGCGGCTGGTAAGCTGTTTTCAGGAAATTTAAATGCTTCCCAGATGTCACACTGTTTAATTTCTTTCCATTACAATAAATATCTCTCTTTAGGATGCTCCACAGGTTCTCAATGGGATTCAAGTGACAGCTATTTGAAGACCAGTCCATAAGATATTCTTCAACAAATCGCTTTTCTTTCAACCAATATTTAGTAAATTTTATGCATGACTTCTTGTGCTGTCTTTGTTAAATATCATAGATCTACGCCTGGCTAAAAACTGGTTATCAATCCATTCAAGGAAATATTGATCTATAAAATCACAATCACTTTTGTAATTCATTTTAGCCCCGTCTTTCAATTTGAATCGACCCACGAGCTCATTACTAAAAATCCCAGACCATATCATGATCCCACCGTCGCCTTATAGGCGGTCAAAAGTCTTTCTTGAAGTATGTTGCTTGCAAATCAATCCTCGAGAACATCCATCGTTCCCATCGATAGTGATTTATGATTCGACTGTAAAAATCCTTTTACTGAAATCAGTTTTAATGTATTTTTTGCCAACTGCAATCTTCTTTCCTTGTGTTCTTTTGTAAAAATGGGTTTCTTTATTTGTTTTTTTTACATCAGGAAACTTTAATGCTTTACACCTTGTTTCCCTTGACACCATAGGAGCTCCAGCGACCTCAAAAATGAACGCACTAGACGGATATGGGTTTCATATTAAATCTCATCGCATATGTGATAGATCTCCCTTTGTTTAGTTTCTGAATTAAGCCTGAAACTTTTTTCCTTGTTTGAATTCCCATTTGACATATTTTCTTGATTGTTCAATGATCCCTTATAAAATCCTTAGAAACTTGAGGCGAAGACTTACCTTTGCTAATTTCTTTAATTATATAGTCATTTTTTATTCTTTCATAGTTCTTTTTACGAGCCATGATACGCAATTCTAGTTCTTGAAAAATAATCTCCTGACACTGCAAATTGCTATACTTACTGAAAAAAAAACTACATATAAATCTGAAATTGAAAATTGGGACTTAGTTGCTTTCATGGTTACTCTCTGTACATAATAGTACAAACTATTTCATTGGATAACACATATCTACGAATTTTTATATAAAACATTTAACATTACCTTTTTGCCTATAATATCTAGACGTAGTTTAAATATCAAAATTATTTTAAGTATACGTTTCAGCGTAGGAGAAACTTTTTATAAATGGCAGGCATTTTATATGACTGCATTGCAATAAAAATAGTTCAAGTGTAAGCAAACGTCTAGTTCAACAAGTCCAAGCTAATCCTGAGGTGACATTTGCAGTTCTCATATGTCGAAGACAGCAAACACACATCTACAGGGCAACGATATCTGAACGATACTTATCTTCATGGCAGTGCAACTGAAAACAAGCGACTGCTTTTGAAAAATTAGCGAACAAACTCAATATAACTATACCAAATCTAATATTAATAATTTAGAACAGTTTTTGCAATTTTCTTATAAATGGATAAAACTACAGGAAATATTGTGATCATGAAAATAGCTGGTATATCTTACAAGCTCTACATAATGCATAATAAAATAAAATCTACGTAGAGATAAAGATTTCGAACTTAACAATATTAAAAAAAAATCCTTTTCCTTAACATTTTAACAGACACAAATAATAGCACATTTAAACCTTTCCATATAAAAAACCAGCCAGCAAAAACTCATGTACTCGCAAATATAAGAGTGAATGCCCTAACTACTACAAGATAGCATTTATACACAATTTAATTAACCAAGTACAAATCGACCCATCCAAAAGTAATGTACTATACTCGCAACTAAAGATATTGAGCAGATTCTCACTAAAAAGTACTTCCAAAACAACATTGTACAAGAAAAAAAAAGACGATATTTCAAAAACCTCAACAGACATCAAACAGAATATAGTACCTCCCCAAATGTCCCTAAATATATCAAACCCTTTTATTGTAAACAGATGCGCGATAAATACTAAACAAATTAAAAGAATCATAAAAAATCTCATTTGTAAAAATATATCTTCCGTGAATCCAAATAAAACTTCAAATTAATATTATATTACAAAAAATGCCATACTACTAATTTTATTATCCTTAATAGCTCATCGCCACCAACTGAAGTATTACGTAAAAACAACATTATATATCAATTGAAATGTCTCTTAAGAGAATGTATCTCCGATAAAAAAAAAAAATATATATATATATATATATATATATGTTGGATTTTCTGCATCATCATGATATCTCACATTACACATGTCTGACCATTAATTCTTTTCTAGACATCTACAAAAATACTACAGTCTACATTCATAATATAACATATAATGATCGATAATACAACTATTCTACATCAAGAAAACAACCAAACAAACTGCAGGTCGTCCAAGCAATATTCTTTAAAAACTTTGGGCGTCACTTAATTGAAACGGTTATAGATACTCTAGTAATGGTCTAAAATATTTATAAAAAGAACATTTTTCGATGCTTTACCAAATGCATGATAATGACATTACAACATAAAAAGATTACATTTTTGATAATTTCACGTTCTAATTAATGCTAAGCAATTTGTCGACCGTTACATTTGAAGCAAGAAGAAAATTTACAATATTTTTTAGCAGCACAATTTTGGTGATATTTTTTGTTTCCACAGCTTCCATCTCTCAAGATGATATCGAAAACAGACTGAAATTACTTGCGAACATCAGGAAATGAATTATAAAATCATTTTCAAAGTTACTGCTCATTCCTTCAGTCAGTTAAGTGCCATACGTAATGCACGCTTGAGCGATCATGTGTCTTTCAAGATTATCCTGCAGTGGTTGGCCACTACTTTCCGAGGTAGAATGGTTTCCAGCCATCGCTACAGAACTCAATCTGTCTTGTTATTTTATCCTTATGAGAGTAGACGGAGTAATACTTTTCGCAAGAGTATTTGCGCGTAATTGAATGCAAGGAATTCAACTGTGATTCGAACATTGCTCCCCGATTTCTTGAAAATGTGCTGCCTTAATACACACACACACACACACACACAATATATATATATATATATATATATATATATATATATATATATATATATATATATATATATTCAGATACTTTAATCCAAGCGGAAATAGAAGGAAGGTAAATTCCAAAAACCCGATCCTAATTAATATTTAAAATTTTATTTTAATATTAAAAAATGATACAGGAAGAGAGATCCATGTAAAAAAATATTACAGAGCAAATATAAATTAAAATAGGATTAATTCTATGATGTTAGAAGATCATTTCGATATGAAAATCTCCACGGGGGATAACACATTACCTCAGCAACAGAAAGATTTTTTCTGTTGCTGAGGTGATGTGTTATTCCCTGTGGGGATTTTCATATCGTAATGATCATCCAACATTATTGAATTAATCCTATTTTATTTCATATATATATATATATATATATATATATATATATATCCAAGTACATTCAAAGCATAAAATCATTGTAAACATTAGGCTACGACTCACTCCTCAATGAAATACCCAGGACAGCGCCTGCATGCGGATAGAAATTCAAATGATATGCAAAATTTTTTCTCTTTGTATCACTCCCAGAACCCCATTCTGCCATCCACTTGTTCAAACCCATCAAATATGTCTCACGCTGTTTTCACATATCTAGCTTTCCCTCTATCCGTTCTGAGATTATTAGATTTTCCAAGCCCACATTCCTCATTGCTTGTCCCAGAAACGTCAGCTGTCAATTTTCCTTTTCGTGTGCTTCCTCTCCAACACTTTGTCATTCCTAACATGCATGGTATCCTCACCCTCTTTCTGTAGAACCACATGACTGTTGATTCAAGTCTCCCCTTAATCTTTGGAGAAATCATCCAGCATTCACTGTCATATAGAATGAACGATATTACACTCGTGCTCTTTTTTTATCAAAATCTTCCTTTCTCTCAATGTTATGCATATTTAAAATGCGTCCTTCGTCGTGCTAATGCGTCAGATTTCAGTGTTGTATATTTTATCTTCTGTCAGAACACTTACTTAGTATTTCAATTTCTGCGCCTGTTTGATTTTAGTATGACTAATCTGAAGTTGACCTTTTGGGTTCCTTTCTTGCTGATGACTCTGCATTCAGTATTTAAAAGTATTTCCTTAGAATTTTTTTCTTTCTTTTCCATGCTACGCTTGAAGAAGGTCCTGTATTTTCCTTTCCGTGTTTTGTTTCAACATTCTTTCACCTACGTATTTCGTATTATTAGGACCGTGGCCGCCAATAACAAATCATGGTAAGACATCTAGGTCTCTCAAAATTGTTTCACTGCACAGGGTTAAAAAGATACACTGAGAAGACATCTCATTGTATTTCTGTATATCTGCTGAATTCATTTGTTGGTCAGAACCTGGTAGTTTGCTGCCAGTATAGCTTGAGAAAGTAGAGAAATAACAAAAACAAAACAATTATTAAGAAAAGAAAATGAATGACAAGAGATTTTGGAGAGGTATGGTTGTCTTCGTCATGAGATAACAACACCTGAAGAAGTGGTGATGACTTTTTTGAAATGAGATAATTTCAATTTATTGCAAGATATAATTATAAAAACATAACTTAGCTACACATAATAATTATACTACATAGTTATTCATTATTTCTCGCTTAGTACATTGCATATTTTCAAAAGTAACACGCGAAGAAAAACTACTTTGAAATACATTTTCAATAATTACAGTAATATAATTCATTTTATGTTGATTTAGATATTCACTAAAAACTAAATCCAGCAGATCTCGGATTGGGAGGATCTGAGGATCATGGAACTACCCCTTAATTGCTGTTGTTCTCAGGGCTGCTAGCATATCTTAGTGTCCCAGCTATGGGCAAAGTGTTACCGCTGAAACTGGGGTCAAATCACTATGAAAGTATAAGAATATACTTTTATAGAAATATATACATCAAAATTGACATTTATAGAAAAAAAGATAGCGGAAGAAATATGAACACTAAAAAAGGCAGGACCTCTACAAGTGTGCGGTGTGTTTATATGAGAAAGAAAAAGCTCAGAGCAGGACGTATTAAATATAGAATAATTGATTAACGCGTTTTAGGAGAGCAAAGGACGTTGTTTTTAATTCTTTGGTGATTGTAGCTATCAGGGAAGTAAGTAGATGGAAAGTCGTTCTACAAGCGAGAAGTGCAACATTTAATATCTAAGCGGTCTTATCCATTTCGGCATTTGTATTTCTAATTCATTTTTGTTTGTTTCTGTTATGTGTTATATATTACCTGTAGCCTTATTGCAACCATACCCTTTATACTTGTTATGGATTAGATCAAATTCTTCCGACACACCACACAGAACCGTACCGAACCAGTTTAGGCAAGGTTTCTATCATAAACATTTACGTCCCTTTTTCTAAAATTTGTTCTCGATGTAACTATGACATCGTTTCTTTTCTTAGGAGTTTCGAAGGAACGTCAGAATGGAATGTTTTAATGGAGAGACAGAATGGGAGCGGATGGAAAAAATATTTGTTAATCAAAGATTTTCAATGGAATTCGCTGCTATTAAAAACAATTTAAGGCAAAATTCGGTGGCGTGAAATTAACAGTCTGTATTCTAACATTGCTGATCTCATCTTCAAACGCCTACCTTACGTTGTCACACCTTGTGACGTACAGAGCAGGAAATGACTTTGAAAATTACAAGGAAGAGGCCATAAATTAATAGAAAATGAACCTACAATCAAATCTCCATTTTGAAACCCACTGACTTCACCATTTTTATGTATTTGAATGCCAAAATATATAATTTACTTGAACTAAACCTACGTTTATGATGAAATCGTTCTACATATCCTCGTAGAATCGTAACACACGTTTATAGCAATTCAAAGTGTAGCAAGCCAATGCTACACAAGATCTGATATTTAGCTAAGAAAAATATTATATTAACAAATAAGTTTAGTCTGTACACTACCATCAAACTCTCGCGTCTATATCTATCAATTTTCTAGCACCAGTCTTTAGTCCTTCCAAAAATATCAAGATATTTCATAATTGCACAGAAATGGAGATATTCATTATTGCCGTTGTATTCTATTTAGTCCTACGGTTGCAAAATTTGCAGATAAACAATTAAATATTCATGTGTTCAAACAAAATATATATCAGTAGATTCAGTATGATGAAATTCATGTAGCATATCTTAAGATAAATTACATTTACTAAAAGTTTGAAATCAAGTTAAGAATTGTCTTAAACAATCAGTCCGTCAAACACGATCAATTATGCATTATTTTTCTCAACATATTTAAAATATGTTACGTAATCCTTAGTCATTTATGACCAGTTCAAGTTAGTAACCTTGTTAGTGGAATCAAGGCAAAAGTAAGGCAATATTGTCACTAGTGCACAGGTTGTTACATAAAAGTAGAATGAAATTTTACATAGATGGGTAGGTAAGAGAAAGCGGAACCGGTTACATAAGGTTTCAGAGAAAGAGCAAAAAAGGGATACGATTACTTATGCGAAATGACAAGAAAAAGATACGAGCGCTGTTGGGTGAAAATAAGAGAAGAATTGGATCCAGGGGGATAGGAGTTGGTAATTTTCATTGCATTTAAACTCTTAGAGATTGTAGCTATCAGGGAAGCAAGTATTCGGGAGGGAGCTCCACGAGAGAATGGGATAAAACAAAGTGAAGAAATTGAACTGGTAGCTGCACTTTGTTGTTTTATCTGCCAAACCTGTTGCTAGTTTGGTTGTTTGAGTAGATTCTTGTAGATAGGCCGCCAGGGAGCATTTATAGAAGAGACAGAGGGAAGACTATTTATAGAAGAGACAGAGGGAAGACACATCCCATCGGTGAAAGAAAGACTGAAGACGAGCTGCCTAATTGGGATCCATTACATTACAGATCCTTTTCTGAATCCTGTCGTGGACCCTGAGATGAATAGAAGTGCACTCCACCAGATATAACAATAATATTCATTGTAGTGGTTTCATTTGTATATGCACAAGATAGAATCAGGAGAGAAAAACTTTTTAGCCCGACACAGTAGCCCAAATTTTCTAGCAGTAGACTTAGCTATTGATTCAATATAATCCTTCCAGTTAAGGTTCAAAGACAGAGTGAGACCCAAGAGGTTTAGGGTATTGTATTCGGGGAGACTAGCTTGATCCATGCTGATTGGGGGCAGGCGGTACTCTCTATGTTGGTTGACAGATATTATCTTTGATTTTTAAGTATTAAAGTTAAAGAACAATTTCTTATCCCAGTCCACTACAGATTGTAGGCCCTTTTCAAGATCACCAGCGAGGTCATCTTTGTCCGTCTTGGCAGATTTCTTACTGAGGCTAGAACAAAATTGGTGTTGTCATCGTAAATGACTACCTGGGACTTCATCACATCACGGAGATCATTTATAAGATCGGAAAGAAGGTCGGACCTAGAAAGAACTTGTAGCGGCCTAACTACTTTTTTTATTTGTTATGTAATAATGTTAACTCCTCAATTCAATGTGTACCAAAAAGTGAACAAACAAGATATAAGTAGACAATATTTTAATTATAACAATAATCGGTTAAAGGGAGAGAACTTATGTGTTTAAGACTATAATTTAAACAGTTCAAAATGATGAGTTGGAAGAAATAATCTGTATTTCCAAATAGTTGAAATAATTCAAAATGATGAGTTGGAAGAAATAATCTGTATTTCCAAATAGTTGAAATAATTCAAAATTACGAGTTGGAAGAAATAATCTGTATTTCCAAATAGTTGAAATAATTCAAAATGATGAGTTGGAAGAAATAATCTGTATTTCCAAATAGTTGAAATAATTCAAAATGATGAGTTGGAAGAAATAATCTGTATTTCCAAATAGTCGAAATAGTTCGAAATGATGAGTTGGAAGAAATAACCTGTATTTCCAAATAGTCGAAATAGTTCGAAATGATGAGTTGGAAGAAATAATCTGTATTTCCAAATAGTCGAAATAGTTCGAAATGATGAGTTGGAAGAAATAATCTGTATTTCCAAATAGTCAAAATAGTTCGAAATGATGAGTTGGAAGAAATAATCTGTATTTCCAAATAGTCGAAATAGTTCGAAATGATGAGTTGGAAGAAATAATCTGTATTTCCAAATAGTCGAAATAGTTCGAAATGATGAGTTGGAAGAAATAATCTGTATTTCCAAATAGTCGAAATAGTTCGAAATGATGAGTTGGAAGAATAAACAGCAAGCAAGGTGTATGTGAAAGAATGTTAAAAAAAATACTTGCGTTTAAGTCGATAAGTTGAAGCAATATAATTATTTACCAGAGAAAAATATTGAATGCAAAAAGTTATTGCAAAGTTTGAATATTTAATTTAGTTTCTCAGGCAGGTAAAAATGAAACCAGCTTATTTTCTTTTTTACAAGGAGGCGAAAATATATATGCCTTAAAAGAAGAGTAGTTTTTCTTTTTTAAAATATATATGCCTTAAAAGATAAGTGAGTTGGAAACAATAGGTCTGGTAGCTTCAAAATCTTCTTTCCAACTGGAGCTTGAAGAGCGGGAAGATTCCCGCTTTTTCGAAAGAGAGGCAAAATGCTGCTGCTGATGCAGAACGAACCAATGAAAAGTTTGGTTACAAAAAAATGGTTTGATTTATTTTACAAATTCCCTTCTCTAACTTTTTATAAATATAGGTGATACGAGGGTATCGTAGAGAGCTCGACAAACTCACGTTCAAGTGGAAATATTTGAAAGTATGCCCGTTAAAGAAGACATTAATTCTGGTTTGGACCAAATCAAGTAAGCGTCCAGTAATACAATAGCCCTGTGGTTTGCACAGAAAACCAGCACAACATACCCTATCAAGTGCTTTGGAAATATCCAGAGCAACAGTTCTAGCTTTGCCTTTCTTATCGAGGGTCTGGTATATAAATTCAGTGATGGTCGTTAGCATATCAGCAGTAGACCTGGCAAGACGAAAGCCGTACTCTATGTCAGGTGAAATGCTGAACTATTTCAGCATTGATGATAGCTTCGAACACTACCAAAAATAATTAAGAGGCTGGTAGAGAGCGCTGCGTGTTCTCCTGAGGTGTTAAATAATGGAAAACAAATAAGAATTGTACTGAGAATGTTCTGTTGTCGTTGTTGTCTTTAGCGTCGTCGAGTAAAAATGAAAAAATTGGAATTAAGACAAGACGTAATCGAGTCAGCTTGAAGTCTCTTTCTTAAATTTTGAGATGCTATCAGATTAATTCTGACTTATTTTGACCGGTCAGGGGACGTGGTTTAAATAGGGAAGATCTTTATGTTGCCGGCTTTAGCGAGCATTTTCAAATGTAGGTGTGAAATAACGTTTGGTTGACGTCATATACCACTTTTCTAATTCCTATCCAATCAGCATCCAGAATTTTGCTTTTCACACTGACTTGTACAATTTGCCTTGGACTGGGTTTTTTCAAAATGCTTTTAGTAGTCTTGATCCACTTTTGCAGGTGTGCAATTTTACTTTCGGAGTTTTAGTTGACTGGTGGATTATATAGGATTTGTATCCTGTAGCAGCTCCATCCATTGACTGTAAAATAAGCAATTTACATATTTAGTTCACTCACTATGATTGAGAAGTAGATGCCATGAAATTTATCCAGTCATTTCCACGTTTCCAATCTCTTGATAAGAGCCGTTGCTTCTACAAGTAGTTTATCATCATACACATGACAACTCAGTAAAAAGCCCCCAAATCTTATAAATCATGAAATGTGTAATGAATAATGTTGTTGCATAAACGTAAGCAAAATTGTTAAGAAACTCAAAGTATTGTAATTTTCAACGTGTATGTTAGACGAGGCACGAGGACAAAACTGTTGGGCAGTACTTAGAATCGAACTCACTACTCATTCGTAACTGATCTAATGATTTAAACTTGTAAAGTATTACACTGATGTGGTTTTTTGCTATGTATAACGATTTAGTATTCAAGCTTGCACCGCGTAGAGTACTTTAAATTCATGTAATGTGTGAAGATGTTTAAGAATGATCATTTTTTAACATAAAGATTAATATTGTATCGATTGGCGAAGCATCCATTCAATACTTTAGTCTACAATATAACGGTCTCTATTTAGTATCTGGCAGACATAAATGTCATACTTACTAATGGCATACAAAATGGATGTCCAAATGTACGTAGTCTGGAGATTCATGAGTATGAATTATTGAATGTTAGACATAACGAATGTAACTTCTCTTTACATTTACCACGGAGACGTCGATAAATTAACGAGAGGCTTGTGACTTATCTGTTCGAACGGGATTTTAAAGTAAAAAAAATAATGCGCGGAAACTTTTGAACTCTATGAGAATTGAACCTAGATATGTCAGCAATAATCCATATTTGGTATGATATAGCTCTTGTAAAGAATGAATATAGCCAGTGGAGCAAGGTACTGTTTGGAGCCTTAAAAGTAACTGATCATATTACCAGCGTCTTTAGCGATGCATCATATAAAAGACTTTTAATTGGGGTCTACAGATTACAATATGTAATCTTCAATATAGCTGTTCAAAGCATGAAACGTATCTGAGATTTTAAACTTACTTCACAGTAGTCAACAATTCCGAATCTTAGATATCCTAAATTTCTGCCTATTGTCCTGTAACCATTTTGGCTTGGTTTTGAAGCTATTGAATAATAAATAAAACAGTTTTGCTAGTTTTAGTTCAACTGTCAGTCTATGGTCACTTGGAATATATATCGGTTACTCCATACACAGTTATAACCTCTACATAAATAATTGCTAATAAACTGAGAAGAATAAATATGTTCCACGAAATTCATTTTATATTGCAAAGAGCGTTAATCAACAATAGACATAACAATTGTTTTCGATAATGACAGAAATAAATGCAAACTTTTCGCAGACAGACTATAAAACTTAAAAGCGTTAATAAATACTGAGTTGTGTATTTCATAAATGGATACAATACTGACTTTGAATTTCTCTCGCTAGAAAAAAGATCAGTGCTAAAAAATGCGAGTATATCGAGGCATTGTCTTATTTTCTCAGTTTCTTGATCGTGTGGGTGATTTGATCTGAGAATTACATCTAAAATGTGTAGAAAAGAATCCAGAAGGTTTTTGCCTTGTAACAATTATGTTAATTCTAGGTCAAATTACAGTGTCTAATTCGTCGTCTTTGGGGACAAAGTGCATGTTTTATGTTGACCATGTGACACTATAATGTAATTTCACGAGAAAATGTCAGCGAAGTACTTTGGGAAATGAAACGGCTGCTGTGTGCCCATCATGATAATTAAATTTGTACAGGCGTAGCGTTTGAACTTTCCGTCCATAGAAGACCTATCGACCATATTTATCTGACGCTTGCTTTCTGTTCGTTACTTAATTCACTCAATCCAATTTGACGTTTTTTTTTCTTTCCATTGGGGTGATAAGTACGTTTTTTACTTTCTTTGATTCGACATATTTCCTTTCTATCATTCTTGTTGTACTAAGTCACAATTCTTTGCGTAGGTCTTTGGTCATTCAAAAGCTCACTGCTGCAATAAATATTTCTATTCGACATGCATTTATTCCATTTTAATGCGCATAATTCATTGTCGTATATGAATTACGCGAAGTAAACATTATCCAATGAAAATATTAGATCAAAATTGCGATCTCACTACGAAATATGCACTAGACTTATTTATCACGTATATTTCTTACATGTTAATGCATATAATTCCGTTTCTACTATCAATTACACACAATGGACATTATTCAATGGAAATGAAAGATCAAAATTGTGATCTGACAATGGAATATTATATAGAAGAACTCATCACGTAGAGTTATTTATCGCATGATAATGTATACCACAAAATAAAGTGTCGAATACGAATTAGGTATATGAACAATATAAAATAGAAATATAAGATCATCATTACGATGTAAAAATTGAATGTGCCCTAGAATGGTTCATCTCTTACGCAAAATTTATCTCGTTGTCTCACACACACACACACACACACACACACACACACACACACACACATATATATATATATATATACATATATATATATATATATAGAGAGAGAGAGAGAGAGAGAGAGTATCACGTTACAAAGCAGAGTATTAAAACGTCGAATTATAATTTAATGTATAACTCAATAAGTCTCGGGCCTAACATATAAATCCGTAAAGAAAAATTTATGTTTTTTATGAAGACAAAATTTGGCCCAATTGGTTAATTAGTTTGCAGGTTACGGTTATTTCACTGAATTTTCCGTGTTGATAAAGCATTGCTTTCTGATAGAAAAACTACTATTCAGCAAAGCAAGGACATGATAAGTGTTATTTGGACTCTGCTCCGTCGGAAACAACAATTAAGTGGTGGTAACCTGATTGTAAACGCAGCCGTATAAGTACAACTGATTCTGAACGCTCAGATCGTCCCAAATCAGAAATTATCATGGAAAACAACAAAAATCCACAACTCATTTTGGCCGGTCATATCAGAGGGCATTGTATTCACCGTTTTGTATGAACATTTGTAAAATGAGAAAGCTGTGTTCAAAGTGGGTGCTGCGTTTGAATAAGGGTTTTACTTAAATAGGTGACAATGGATGAAACATGAATCTACCACTTCACTCCGCAGTCAGCTCAGTGATCAGCAGCAGGTGAAAGCCGTCCAAAGCGACCAAAGACTCAAACATCAACAGGCAATGTTGTGGCCTATGTATTTTAGAATGTGCAGAGTATTTTGTACGTGGATTACCTTGAAAAAGGAAGAACCATCTATAGCAAATGTTATATAGCATTATTGGTACGTTTGATTGAGGAAATAGCCAAAAATGCTGCTACAAATTCGAAAAAAAAGTGATCTTTTACCTAGATACGCACCGTGTCAAAAGTCGATCGCAAAGATGGTAAATCTACATGAATAGCACTTCAAATTATCTCCGTATGTAACCTATTCTTCAAATCTGGCTCTTAGCGAGTATGGGCTGCTGGTAGACCTAAAAATGCTCCACGGAAAGAGATCTAACTTCAGTGATGAGTTGATATCAGAATTTGAGGCGTATTTTGAAGCCAAAGACTAAATACTTCGACACTTAGAGAAGCGTTGGAAATAGTTTATCTCACTAAAAGATAACTATGTTTATGAATAAAGTCAAATTTTGCCAAAATGTTCTGGGTTTATTAGTTAGGCCCGGGATTTATTGCTGATGTTTTAGATCAGTTTCGTTGAGTACTTTTTGTTGTTTGTTATTGTTACTACTCTCATTATTTCATTGTAATTACCAGCGGAATAGTGTACTTCACTTTGTAATTAGAGTAGCCGCCTGCCTTCTTCTCTGTTTTGCTTTGTTTGATTTTTTGTCTTATCCTTTCACTTTTTACCTTCGTTTTGCTACAGTTGTTTTTTACCGCTTTACCGAAAACTATATTCTCCATATATTTTTACAAAGAAGAATTGTGAAGCAGATGATTGCCATTGGATCCTTCCACTGAGTACTGTTCCAAACGGAATTGGAAGCATAGGAGAAATAAATAACATTTCAGAAGACATGATAGACATTAATATTACACCGATTACGCATGTAGATATACACAATCTCCAGATGAAGAGAACCAACTGGTTTCGAATCGCGATTCCTCCGTCATTTCCTGATCAATAGAATATCGATTGTAGATCATAATATGATTTTTTTCTTAAACTTAATTTAATTTCTATTGTGACACGTAAATTTCTATGTTTAGAGATTTAGCTGGTCCTCAAACAATGTTCACTAACTATTGTGAAAAGAATTTATCATATGAATTTTTAAAACAATAAGTTTACCATTTAAAGGGTTAATATGGATGGGGAAAACATGAAAGTTTAGATTTTATGGGTGTTTTTCATTTAACAAATCAGAATGAAGGTCGACTTCAAAATTTGAAAATATACTTATATGCTGGGGGATGCTGGGTTTTAATTTCGATGCTTACGGGAAAATGTAATTTTATTCGACCAGTGTCTAGTCTGCTGGCATCCGGTAATATGTATACATTATTGGCTACAAAGGCAATTCTCTTAGATTTTTATGCATCTCAGCTATTTTAAAACAACAAAGAAAGAAAGAAAACACTTTATTTTTGACTTGACTTAAAGGGGATTTTGGTATGATAAAATTATATTTATTCTGTTCAGAGTGGATTTTTCATCAATTGTTCATGTATTCTCATCTTGCATAAATGTAAATATCAATTAAATTCATATTACATAACAATATAAAATAAAATACCGGTTATATGTCAGATTATCGATATTCTTTTATGTAGAATTATTAGTCATATTCTAATGTGAATATTTTGCAATGTTTTTTTTTCATTAATTTCATTACGATAATTTAATAGATCTTTATTTTTAAGAAATCTAATAATGCATATTTTTATATAGACACAGGAGTCATGGGACGTTTAAAGAATTTCATAAAGTTTCTTTTTTAATTTTTAATTTTATCGTGTGAGTTATATTGGTTTTATTGTTAGAGTGTCTTTTAAATACTAAAAATGTTTAAAATTAACCAATAAATCTCCCACAATAAAATTCTCGTGAGGTTACGACTATCAATGTGTCAGGAACACATCTCTGCTGACTCTCCTTTTTGGACCCAGTTCTCAGTGTCTCTCTAGAGGTTTTTGGCGTTTACTTTTATAGTGATGCCGGCATAAAAAAAAAGTTGACATTGTTATAAATAATTAATCAATCACTGAACGTTTTTCGTAGCGGCCTGTTATCAGTGAGAATCATCCATTCCTGAATATTCGCTTCCCTAATGCGTTCAGCATGGACCTTAACTATCGAGCCTGTTAACAGATCATTGATCTTTTAAGATACTGAAAAACAGTATTATCGATTACTATATAAAATGCCTGTCACCTCAGCTCTAATTTGGCCAGCGTATGATGGTTTCTAATATAGATTAAGTTTTTTTTTAAATTCTATGACTTTAGTTGAAATGTTAGACCTTTTTGTTTGTAGTTTTCTCACACTCTTCATGGCTTTTTTCTTGAAGCTCAATGTGATGGTGCCCGTCTTCATAATAAAGACGACGTGATTTTAATGTAATATCTAACGGTAAACGACATCCCTATTGTAACGTAAGTATTACGCTGAAAATTTGTTTGACTCATTATCGTTAAACATAATCGCCGCTAGTATCTGGTTAATATATAAATCCTACGATCTATCATTACTACTATGTCTTTTTTTGTTGTTGTTAAAATATCATACATCGTCGTATGCAACCGTTTTACCTTACCTTTATTGTGTGGGTTGGAGAATGATATCGTCACCAGGTATATATTTAAACCTCCTAGTGACACTGTCATAACTTCAACACATAACATAATAAACCTAACTAATAAAATGACGACTATTATGCAAGATATGGCTTTATTCATCAATATAGTCTCATTCTACGGTCATACATCGTTTCCAACGCTTGTCTAACAATTGGTACTTTATTGTATAACAATTTGTCCTTGGCTTCAAAATCTGCCTCAATTTCCGATATCACTTTTTCTTTGAGGCCAAAGCTCTTTCCCTGGAGCATTCGTCGGAGGTTGCAAACAGCTAATAGTCTCTGTGAGCCAGATCCCGAAAAGTGTGTGGATGTGGAAGCAAATCGAAGTGCAATTCAGTTATTTTTTTCATCGTCGCAATCGACATGTGAAACGGTGCGTTGTCTTTGTGAAAGATCTCTTCGTTATTTGCGGCCGATTTTGAGTGATCTCTTCCTTCAAACAAACTAATAAGGCTATATATTATTTGCTGTTGATTATCCTTCATATCTCAAGGTATGAAATGAAAAAAATAACTTGTGCATCTCAAAATATGAAGGCAAAGATTTTGCCTGTTGATGTTTGCGTCTTTGGTCGCATTGGACAGATTTACCTGCTGCTGTTAACTCAGTTAACTGCTGATTTGACTCCGGTTTAAAGTAGTGGATCCATGCCACATATTTATGCTAAAACGTCTTGTTGCGTTGAAACAGTTATTGCTTTGCTTGAACTGTATTTTTTCCATCAAAAAGCAATGCCTTATCAACATACCAAATTCAGATTTTTTCATTGTTTTCGAATTTTACAACAGTAATTTCACTGAAATAACTGTAATTTGTAAACTAATTATCCGATAGGGCCCAGATCTTTAACATGTTATTTAATGGTTAGTACTTGAAAAATAAAACATCAGGATTTTGTTTATTATTGACCTCATCTATATGTCAGGAAAGAGAATTATTGAGTTATTTCTTTTCTTATTAACATTCTCTGCACCGTTATCTGCTGTTAACAGGGGCGCCAAATCTAGCGAATATTTAATGTACTAATTAGAGGATGATCATCTGGGACTTCTTTTTTGGTACTGAAAATGTCTGAGTTAGTCTGAATTCATATCAATGAAAGTAACATCGTATTTGTTTTCCTGATAGGGTCTTTGGGTAAGGTCAGGTAATATACAAGGCTACATTAGCGAAAATAAAAAGTCAGAGTATAAGGGGCTGAATCTTTGTTAATATTTTTGTTAGGTAGGGTATACACTTCACTGAATATTCATCAACATCTCTAAATAGACATGCCCATTAATATTTTGGTCTAAAATCTTGTTGTAGAAGACATTTAAACGCTTAAGTATTCTTGTGAACCTCTGTTAAATTCCAGCCCTTTTGACGTTATATATATATATATATATATATATATATATATATATATGTGTGTGTGTGTGTGTGTGTGTGTGTGTGTGTGTGTGTGTGTGTGTGTGTGTGTGTGTATTAAGGCAGCAAATTTTCTTTTAATCATGTCAGATTAAATCAATTGCAAACAAAATCTTTCGCGTATTACAATAAAAAAATGTCAAAAATGAGCTGTAAAGTTGACAAATGTTATTTCCATTAATTTCTTAAGGTACCCATGTACTTTCAACCTCTTTTCAAGGTCATCTTCAGGTGTGTGAGTTATGGTAAAAAATGTAATCGGAAAACTATATTGTTAAAATTACTGTACACTCTTATTCTGTTTCAAATATAACGGTTGACAAATTGCTAGCGGTCATTAGAACGTGAAAATTATCCGAAATGTAATTTTTTGTGTTGTAATGTTATGGCCATTCATGAAAAACATATATTATATATAATGTTGATATTCAATTCCCTGCAACCATCAAATATTGAAAATGACATCATACGAGAAAAGATAAGAAATTGTTTTGGATTCTCTTGTTCTACAAACAGATAATTTTTTTAAGGTCCAGCTATCATGTGCAAATGATGGCGAAGATACGCAAATTGTTTCATGTGGCAGTGGCAGCTCCGGCGGCTTTTAGATTGTTTGTTCAGCCAGAGTGTGAACAATATATACACATTTCCGTTCGGTCTTCGTTGACGAAACCACAGATTACTAAGAAGCAACTGACCATGGCCAACGCAAGCTGAAAGTGCAGTTAGCCGTTCCATCATCGAAGGTATGCAAATTAGAACCAGATCAGTCATTTTTGTAAAAAAATACTAACATTTGAGATATCTTTTAGCTTTAAATAATTAAAAAAGTTCAGAGGCTCTAAAATAAAAATCAAAGAACTAAAATTGCTAAAAGAAAGGCTTAAATATCTTGTAGACCCGTTACAGCTACCTAATAACACACATACGCTTATGTGTCAAAATACCTTCGAAATATTAGTTCATTTTTGTCATGTCATGTCTTTACCCCCTACACCATAGGAGTAGCAGTTCCCAGACCAATCCCTCATGCCACTCAAATGAACAAAAAACCCACTACCACCATTCCTTCTCGGCCTACAGCCATGTGCGACACAAAAAATATACCCGTCTAATTTTCTCTGTATAAATCCACTCTGTTAATAATAATTTAAATGTTCTATGTTCACTGAATATTAAATGTTCATCCTTTGATAATGGCTTATGTAAACCGAAAGCTCAGACCTGATAAAAAAATCAACAATTATTGCAATTTCTTGTCGTTTTTCCATGACAACACGATCAAGCTAATCAGATCATACGAACGGAACTAACACAAAATAAATAGACAGAACTTGTCTATATTATTCAATGAAACCTGTATTAATGAAAAAAATGCCGCCAAAATAAACACAATATATATATATATATATATATATATATATATATATATATATAATTTAGTTTTGGTCCTAATAAAATTAGACCAGTACACATTTATATTAAAAGTGTTAATTAAATTTATATTGTAGAACTTTTTAATATTTCTCATTTAATGAAAAAATGCTGCCAAAATACACACAATATATATATATATATATATATATATATATAGGAAAGAATATTAATAAAAAGTTTTGAATTTAAAGACGTACTTTTTTAAACAGTATTTGTTTATTTTTATAGTGTTTTATATTTCAGACCGCCCTCGGTCCTTCATCAGAAACAAGTGATTTTTAAATTAGAATTGGAAACGTATTTTTACGATGGCGTCCTAATACTTTTTTGTTTACATCACGTGGTGTCGATAAACCAATCAGCATGCGGCACGTCCGTTTATATATATATATATATAGAGAGAGAGAGAGAGAAAGAAAGATACGAATATATAATAACTACAAACAAAAACTAACAATTGTGTCATTTAAATTGTCACTGTTTAAGTTGCGTGTATTTTTCATCGTTCTTTAGTATTTTCAACAGCTACTTGAAATACGTCGTCACTAATCTTATAAATCAGGTATTGAACGAAATCTAATTCTTTATTCTGATTCACCTTACTGTATTTTTTTCACAATCTCTTTTCAAGCAACAAAATAAACGAAAAAAAAATTCTGGAAAAGAAATTAATCTTTTCTAGTAACAAAAACTAATCACGAGGTTTAATTAAGCAAATAATAAAACCAAAAGAAAAGAATGAGTTTTTTGTTAATTTTAATTATTTAAATAAACAGTTTTCAATCATCTATTTTCCATTCTCAAAATGGACTTGCAGCGTTAAACTGCGATTTCTAAAGGGGCTCTTGAATAAGATCACGAATATTTGCAAACAGCTAAAAATTACTAACGTTATCTCGACAGGAGATTAGCAAATCTGCTGATGAATCAAGAGGAAAGATTGTATTTGTAAATATATGCAAGATTTTTAATGTGTTAAAGCTGTTAAGAAAAGCTGCTAGTGACAAGGGTAAATTTAAGGAAATAAATAATTCTTAACGAATAATTAATGAGGTAATCTATTGTAAATTCATTAATTTATAGAAAATTCACACGCGCTAAAAAATATTTGGCGCAAAATTGTTTTGCAACAAAAGAAAGCTATGAAGCTGACCAGCTTTATTTGAAACAATGGAAATTGTACGGCTGTTCATTTAGTTTATATTACCGCCTTAATGAAATCGACAAATGTGGTAACAGATAAACATTTACGGAAATATTTTATATAAATTTGATTCGTAACATAAAATGCTGGAAAAATCCAATTTGCGCGTTTCCCTCTTAAAAACGATTCTTTCTGAATAAAGTAATTTTTAATTTACTGATCATATATATGTAGTGTTAGTAAAAAATATTCTATATAATGAATCACCGAAAATGGTTACCTAGATAAACTCTGGCTGAAACAGTTTTATGGCAATAAATGCGCAGATGTAAAATTCTTTTCTTCATTTTTCTAACTAAAAAAAAATGTTCAATTTCTTCACTAGGGGAATTATTACCCTGGCAACTTTGTGCTTTTTCTCCCAGCACACGCACACATAAGGCCAATTTTAACAAACTCTGAAAACCTAAATACATTCAATGAAATAAAGAAACGTATCAATCAGTTCTGAGAGGCAACTGATATTCAAGCAGAAGGGAATACAATAACTAAAACAATTCAAGAATAAGATAAAATAAATAATATTTGATATTTCTTTCCCTAAAATAATACAATAAAATATGTGGAGAAATATTCTTTAAAATAATGAAACGTTAAAATAAAAATTGCAATTTAAAAGAATTGTCAACAAACATACAATCAGAATAATAGGGTAGGTATGAAAAGAATAATATTCCGTATCCAAAGAAACACTATTCTTAAAAATGTGCTCAATACAAAATAGAGCTAATAATATTTATTCAGAAATTTTAACATGAACATGTTATAATATCTATAAAAAAGTAGCTATTTTTTTCGACACTACTTGTGTCTTATTCAATGATAAGATTTATTTCAAGTTGAACAGACTCAAAAAGTCCCAAACGTTTTTTGTGGCTGCTCAAGTTGTAATAAACATCGTCACTTGATAAGACACAAGTAGTATCGAAACAAAATAGCTATATAATTTCTATAAACAGAAAAAGTAATTTTAACATTTACGCACTAGTTAAAAAAAGAAAAATGCATAAGTGTATATGTGTCTGTTGACGCGCATGTGCATATATTTATATTCGTGCACGCATCAATGTGCGCAGGTGTGTTTGCACAAGCGCGTATATATGGATATATGTACATAAAATCAAATAATTCAAACTCTAAATATAAATCTACCTAATTATTTATTACAATTTTTCCTTAAGATACCACCAAACAAAAAAGAAGATTAAATAAAAATGAATATATATATATATATATATATATATATATATATATATATATATAGTCTGGTATAATCGTATTCGAGAATACCCGTCTACCAGGTTGGCCAGTTAATCCCTATTATAGTCAAAAGAGCCCACCTATGGTTTATATTGCATCTATGCTAAACAGAACTTAATTACTGTTTCTGGGAAAGAGCGCGTTATCTAGCATGAAGAAGGGTCTGATCAAGGATCCTAAAACCCCCTGACACAATGATCCCTTCGAGCTAACACAGCCATCATCAAAGAGAGTGTGGTTTTTCGGCCACTTTCCAAATGTGCCGCACGCTGTGATCGGTGGGATCGAACATGAAAATGTCCCTCACTTTCCTGATGAATCAACCAAGGCTTTCATATCACAAAGCGAACGATCTAACCCCTCGGCCACGCGTACTCTCTCTCTCTCTCTCTCTCTCTCTCTCTCTCTCTCTCTCTCTCTCTCTCTCTCTATCACTCTCTCTCACACACACACACACACACACACACATACACATACATACATGCATACATACATACACACACACACACACACACACACACACATATATATATATATATATATATATATATTACTAAATCCGATACACATTTAAATTTATTTGTTTAAAGGTAATTTTAATAGATACTCATATTTGAGTAGATGCCCTATTTTATTTATTTATTTATTGTACAATATATTTATTTATTTCTATCTACGGGCTTGAATATTTTATAAATCTTCTTAGAAAAATGTACAACCACCAAAAATTAGGAGATACTTTTTCCAAGACCCCGTATCTGATGATAATCAGTGAAAGAACGTGAGTAAGTATAAGAGTGTTCACTGTGAGCAATATCGAGTCGCTATGTTTGTTTCATTCCTGGTAACTCGTCAATTTATAGATTGAAATGCTTAGCCTTCCTACTCATACTGCTACATTGACCAGCATATATAAATATCCGAGCTAAAAACAAAGCTGATGTGACCCGAAAATTATGTTAATGAATATACATATTATCTAACATATATAACTAGACTCTGAGTTTTATGACCTATACAATAATTAGGGGTATTATAATAAATGGCCTTTCTTGGATTTGAAATTTTGGTTCTCGTGTTTTACATGTTATTTATATGTTATATTGTAACCCTATTACAGATTTCTGATATTAATTTTTTATTATTTTAAAAGATAAGAGGAGCTTTCTCTAAAATAGAGAATTCAATTATTTTGTCAGGAAGAATAACCGAAGTGATAAAAAAGTAAAACAAAATTATTTCTGTCGGGAAGATTAAGCAAATTAATTGAATACGCTTAAAACAATTCTAGATATAATATTGTCATCTTGTTTTGATAAAGTGTGAACATTGTTCCAAATTTGAGTGTGAGAGTTTCTTATAAAGTGCTGCTGGACTGTTGGAAACGGACAGACTAGCGATAACAGAGAGTGAGTTCATTCCCACTTATTAGTGAAAGGCTCAGAGACTCTTTCGAACTGGTTAACTGATGTTGTTTTCATTTCGAGCTGGAAAGAGTCATACAGTGAGGGAAAATTGAAGCCCCGTGCCCACCCTTTAATACCCCGGATTTGTGCTTGTTTAATAAAACCAGGGTGGAAGAAGTAATTAGAATAATTGGAGTTATTTGAGACTTGCTACTAGAAGAGATAAATCGAGTCTGGTAATTTGAATAATATGATCAGATTGATGTGCTGCTAAAAGACAATTGAGTAAATACCAACTCAGAGAACATTGATACGTATTGTATATTTGAAATAGCAGCCAACTGTTCAGTGTAACCAGTTGTGACTGTTTTACTATTGTGTATATAATTAATATATAAATAATTATGAAAAACGACACCCTGGATTATAACCTGTGTTATATCTGGTGCTCGTGGCGTTGCAGTGGTCTGTTAATTTTATACTTATATCGCACATCGTGTACATCCGGTCTTAACAATAAACCCGACCACTCGCGTGTCAGGACTAATTTAGTTAAGTGATAACAGAAAATCCTACTGTGGATAGTCCGAGATCAAAACAAGCAGAACGTCGTCGGACTAGTTATGGGTCAGGAAATATTGGTCAAAACCTGCGCTGTGTCCTCGGGTTATGATAATATTTTGATCCTACATTTTTAATTATATAATTTAATTTGATTTAATTTAAGGTAAAACTTAAAGATAAAAATTAAAAGAAAGAATCTCATGAGTTGAATTAATAAGTAGAATATAATTAGGACTGGGTTTTGTGCTTATTGTTCAGGGGGAATTATTTGCTTTTATTTTGGGGGAAAGCAAACGAAATTAATTATAATAATAATGTAAAATGTTATTCGTAGATGAATCTACATTAATAAGGGTTATCGTATTTGAGCAAATATTTATTTCTAAGTTTGCATGTAATCATCAGTCCAATTCTTTGTTTAGTATATTACAGTTATTTAGTTGTTTTAAGATAACCAGTTTTATTTTTGTAAATACGGAATTATACATTTATTTCATTTGCTATTATAACATTTGTGCTTGCGATGATATCCCATATAATATTTTCAATTATTTCCATTAGTTTTGTCTTGTAGAAGAGTTAAATTTCTGTCTTCGAGACATTCAATTCGTAACGGTTGGCCTGCAAACGGATGCTGCCTAACTCGACTATATTCTGTAAAAAATGGTTTAATTTCTATTTTTGTCTTCAGAAATTTAATTAAATCAACTTTCCAGTGTTAGCTGCTTGTGGTAATTCAACCGGGATTCAGTCCATTTTTCAGTGTGTTTTTCTGTAATTTTTGAAAATTGTTGTTTTCGTTTTTTTGTTCGTCTTTGATTTTTTTTTTGTCACTTAGTTTGTGTAAATTATTTTGCAATTCAAGGCTATTTTCGCCTTAAGATAAATAGTATCACGGTTCAATTATTTCCATTAGTTTTGTTTTGTAGAAGAATTAAATTTCTGTCTTCAAGACATTCAATTCGTAACGGTTGGCCAGTCTCACACTCCACCCACTTCTTTTGAATGAGTTTAGAGGTGATCGCCTTGTTTCTTGTTTAGGAAGGGGTTCCTGGTTCATCCCCCTTCTCCGGTCTTAGTGTTATTTCAGCTGGAAGCTCTTTGCAGTTACTGAGTATGGTGGCAACGTCTTTACATTCTGAGGGTACCGGGTTGGCAGTTTCATGATTGCTGCTTCCGACTGGTAGTTAGAAGCCCGAACTCTTGCATAGCGTCTTGTGAGGCTGCTCTGATCAACAGTTGAATAATACCTGGGTTCTTGTAGTGCCATATCGCGCATGGACGGGGCGCCCCTGCATGAACGTTCGGTGGGCAACCCCGAGGCCACATTATGTTGTAGGCCTTGCCAGTCTCCATCCTTCACAAGTTGCAAAGGATTGACCGACTGATTCTATTCTAAGACCTCTCCTTGATTGAATCACTATGGAAAAAAGCAAACATAATAGCAAAACTAAACCAGCTCATTTGAAAATGCCCAAACCTGTCTGCATCTCTTTCACTAACATACGCGGCATCCGCACCAACTTACTCAGCGTAGATTCATTCCTCCATAATAACTCACCTGATATATTAGCCCTATGTGAAACTAATCTTAACCCTTCTATCCCGTCATCTGAGTTCTACGTTCCTGGCTACCTTCCCCTCTTCAGGAAGGACTCCAATGTTCATATGCATGGGCTTGGTGTCTGTGTCAGCGAACACCTTCCCTTAGCTAGGGTGTCATCTTTTGAATCCCCAGATCATTCTTTCATGTGCTTCCGCCTCTCACTTCTCAGTGATTAGCTATCTCTTCTTTCTTTCTTTACCGCTCTCATTCCTCCCCTGACTGTTCGTTACTTGACATCATTTCTGACAATATCGACAAAGCCATTTCTTCTCATCCCTCTGCCCATGTATTCGTGTTTGGTGACTTTAACGCACACCACACAAAGTGGCTGGAGAACGCTGTCACCGACCCTGCTGGTGTCCACACCATGAACTTTTCAATCACCCAATTCCTTACGCAAGTTGTGGGCTTCCCCACGCGTTTCTCCGACAAACCTAACGGAAAGGATTCACTTCTAGAACCCTGCTTCACTTCCATCCCAGACTCTTGCACTACCAGACAACTCTGCCCACTCGGAAACTCTGACTACACTGTAGTATCCGTCAATATTTCACTCCACTCCCGCCCGACCCATGAAACCCAGACAAGTAGAATATCCTACTACTATCAAAGAACAGACTGGGATTCGTTCCGAGACTTCCTCTGTGACATCCCTTGGAACAACGGTTGTAGTCTTCCCATCGAAAGGCTGGCATCGATGCCTTCACCCCTGCTAGGAAATTCCAGCTCAAATCTCATTCGTCTCCATGGTTCTCACCCGCTTGCTCGGCTGCCATTGCCCACCGGAATCATTTCTTCCGACTCTATCGTAACTACGCGTCGGACCAAAACAGGCGCCTTTTCACTTCAGCTCGTAATAAGAGTAAAAGGATACTTAACGAATCTAAGGTGTTGTTTGCTGCCAGAATGAAGCAACGCGTAGCATGCTCTAAATTCGGCGCCAAAGACTACTGGCGACTCTGTAAAAGAGTACTTAACAAGAGCAAGTCCACAATACCCCGCTAATCAACAAATTTGAGGTCCTCACCTCCTCAGCAGAGAAGGCTGAATGCTTTGCCCGCAGATTCTCGAACAATTCGATTCTGGACTAATCTGGAATTTTTAAACCCGACTTCTCGCCTAGAACCGAGGCACAACTGAATGATGTCCACATTACACCTTCGCTTGTCTCTAAGATAATCTTAAAACTTGACCCTCACAAAGCGAGCGGTAGGGACAGAATCCCAACCATAGTCTTAAAGAAATGTGCCCCTGAACTCTCCTCTGTCATTTCTAAGCTCTACAACCTCTGCCTATCTGCTTCCTGCTTTCCTGCCTGTTGGAGATCCTCCTCTGTAGTTCCTATATTTAAAAACGCTGGAGAACCCTCGGACCCTGCAATTTACCGCCCTATTAGCCTTCTTCCGATCTTTGGCAAAGTGTTCGAAGCCATTATCAACGCCGAGGTGGTTCAGCATCTCACAGCACACAGGCTCTTCTCGGACAAGCAATATGGTTTCCGCTTCACCAGGTCTAATGCTAACGACCATCACCGAGTACATATACCAGGCACTCGACAGGAATGGAGAAGCCCGAACCGTTGCATTGGATATATCTAAGGCGATCGACAGAGATTGGCATGTTGGCCTTCTATGTAAACTGCGGAGCTATGGCATAACTGGACATTTGTTTCAATTAATCCAGTCATTCCTCTCCAACCGCCCAATGAAGGTGGTATTAAACAGACATGCCTCCCAGAACTACCATACAAACGCAGGTGTCCCCCAAGGCTCCATCTTAGGTCCTACACTCTTCCTGATATACATTAATCATCTCCCTGATTCCATAAGAGCCCAAGTTGGTGTGTACGCCGATGGCACCACAGTTTACTCTCACCTCCTACAAAAATCTGGTGTAGGCGTCAAAGCTAACCTAGCAGCCGAGATTGAAAAAGACCTCCAATCCATGGTGGACTGGGATAAGAAATGGCTAGTAAATTCCCTGTGTTTCTTCTATAAATACTTTCACGGCTTCTGAACTTAGATCACTGGTGCCCCCTAAATACGAATTTGCACGAGAAACTAGATTAGCAACTAGATCCCACCCTTTTACAGTGAAACCGATAAAATGTAATCGCAACTTCTACTCCAACAGTTTCTTTCCTCGTACTTCCCGACTGTGGAATTCCCTTCCACACGATTGCTTCCCCGACGGCTAGTATCTCCAGGAGTTTAAATGTAAGGTCAATGGACACCTCCTAACAAACTAGCCTGCTCCCATTCTATCAAACACTCTTCCCATCTGCCCAACCCTCATCCTCGCTATCCTTACTCATCTGTCACCTTCCTCCTGAGATTCCCTATGTCTAACCACTCGTTCTCTTTACCTTCCCCTGTGTAGCCCCATGCGCAATAGTGGCAGTGGAATGCCTTGCTTGGGGTGAAATGATTAAAAAAAAATAATATATAATATATTTCTCTTTTGCGATGATATCCCATATAATATATATATATATATATATATATATATATATATATATATTGAATGAGTATATATACAGTAAGTATTGAATTAGTATTGCCAGTATTATAATAGTTTCTAGAATGATTTAATACTATAATTCAATTAATTCATAAAACAAACTTTTAGACATTTATTTGCCTAATTATTATTATAATAAATTTATTATCATTTTTCAATTTAAGAAATAATTATTAGAAATATTTTGTTGATGCTGGAAAATGATCGGCTCATTGTACCGCTCTGTTAATTATCTAAATTTCATCTACTGCTATATTCAATATTTACTAAATCCAGATCTGAATAAAAATGAAGTATTACTGGCTTATCTGGGCTGGAACTGTTCAGCTCTTTTTTATCAGTCTTGATAGAATTTAAGACCCTTTAGGATAATGTACAGACTATAACCTACTTTTAACAGACAAAACATAGTAAGCTTCTCCATAATCTACCGCTATTTTCATGACAGTAATTCTTACGAGACATATTCTTTACTTGACGAAACCCTGGTGTTTTATCATTTGTGATATAAGCTTGGGCGATCATATCACGAAAGAGAGATGGCTGGCTCTGAAGAAGATTTTCGCGCAGTAGGGTGCCATTCCTTTCTGCTGTAGCATTGTTGCAAACCAAGTCTATAGAACCCATTCCATCATGTTCTTTAATCCGTAGCTAGAGGGTGAATAGATGGATTAATACCTTTCCCAATGGTATTTGCGCGTAAGTGAAAGCAATGAAACACAATAATGATTCGTGCACAATGCTTTGTATTCAAATATTAATAATTAATTCTAACCCGTACATCTGCTTTGAAAAACCTCGGCAGGATAATTTTTTGAAAACTACAATGATATTTTGTGATAATCGTTACCTTTCCCAGATAATTGCCTAAACTGCCTTTCTCGCCTTTTCATTACGTTCATTATTCACAACATCGTAACTCCCTAACTTGAGTGGCTCTTATGTTTTGTACTGCGTGAACACTTTCAAAAATTGTCACTAAATATATCTGAAGAATATTGGTATCTGTAAATCTGAGAATGCTGCGATAATTTGGAATGTGTTCAATATAGTATAGTTTCATTGCATCTTAAATCAGTCAAAAGTGAAAATGGCATACTTTAAAACACAGGGTTACATTCTGTTTCTGTGTAATTAGAAAAAATGTGATTGCACCATTTGTTGTGATTAAAATCGTGATATTTTGCTTATCTGAAATCATTTATATAATTGTAAGACATTTGATTAGTTTTTGTGCTAATGAACTATATACAGAGTGTCTTTTCTCGGGAATTTCAAAGAAAACTAATTTACAAATAAACATACATCTTAATGCAGCCTTTGTTTCTTAATCAAATATAGTTGTATGCAATACAAACAAGCAGAGTGTACTGATTGGTGTTATTAGAATTTATTATACTAACTTAGCAGTTCGCTGTAAAGTGTATCTATTGTGCTAATCTGCTAAAGAATATATTCCCACAATTCCCCAATTTTCCACCAACATATAAGGTATATTTTTTTACTTCTTCCTCTCTCTACTCTCCTGTAACGGCCTTCGCATCAATATTCCCACAATTCCCCAATTTTCCACCAACATATAAGGTATATTTTTTTACTTCTTCCTCTCTCTACTCTCCTGTAACGGCCTTCGCATCAATATTCCCACAATTCCCCAATTTTCCACCAACATATAAGGTATATTTTTTTACTTCTTCCTCTCTCTACTCTCCTGTAACGGCCTTCGCATCAATATTCCCACAATTCCCCAATTTTCCACCAACATATAAGGTATATTTTTTTACTTCTTCCTCTCTCTACTCTCCTGTAACGGCCTTCGCATCAATATTCCCACAATTCCCCAATTTTCCACCAACATATAAGGTATATTTTTCTACTTCTTCCTCTCTCTAGTCTCTTCTATCGCTCTTCGCATCAATATTCCCACAATTCACAAATTTCTCTCCAACACGTAATGTATAATTTTTCGTTCCTTCTTTCTCTACTGTGTTGTGTCGCCCTTCGCATCAATATTCACACAATTGTCCAATCTTTTCTCCAACACGGCCAGTATATTTTCTTCTTCCTCCTCTTTCTGGTAATGTCCTTCACATAAATTCTCCAATCTTTTCTCCAACACGTCCTGTATATTGTTCTTCTTTCTTCTCTCTCTACTCTCGTGTAACTCCCTGAGCACAAGCTTGCACATTATTATCTTATCCTTTCAACAACAGACCTGTATCGTTATTTTTCATTCTCGCTCAAATGTCGCGTAACGCCCTACTTATTAGTAGTCAAATGATTCCCCAATCATTTCTCTAACAGTTTATATATATAATTTTTCTTCTTTCTTTCTCTACTTTTACATAATCCCCTGGGCACAAGTATTCCCATCATTATATGATGCTTCCTCCAACAGTACCTATATCTTGTTATTCTTCTTTCTTGCTACTTTACGTAACGCCCTGCTTAACAGTAGTCCCATCATTCTCTCTCAAACAAGCCATGTATCTTATTATTCTCCATTCACACTTTATTCTCACGTAACGCTCAGCGCACCAGTATGTCATCATTATCTCTTCGTTTCTCCTACACGTCCTTTATATTATTTTTCTTCCTACTCTATCTACCCTCACGTAATGCCCTGCGCGCCAGTATTCCATCATTCTCTTCTAAGCACTCACCGTATATGATTTTCTTCCTTCTCTCTTCACTCACACGTAACGGCCTACGCACCAGTATTCCATCATTATTTGATTCATTCTTCAACACGTCCTGTATATTGTTGTTCTCTTTCTTTCAACTCTCATGTAAAGCCCTGCATACCAGTATTCTATCATTCTCTTACCATTTCTCTAACACAGAACGTAAAAATCTTCTTTTCTTTTCTCTCTACTTTGAAGTAATGTATTGTGCAACCATCAGCCTTTTATTCTTTATCCAACACGTCCTTTATATTTTTCCTTCACATCTACATTCACGTAACTCACTTCGCACGAGTATTCGTTCATTCCCTTATTCGTCGTTCTGTATATTGTTCTACCTTCTCTCTCTACGCTCACGTAGAGCCCTGCACACCTGTATTCCCATAATTCTCTAATTGGTTTTCCAACACGTTTTATATCTTGATTTTCTTCCTTCTCTTTCTATTCCAACGTAACGCCCTGCGCACCAGTATTCTCACCATTCTCTTTTCCTGTGTACACAACAACCTGTATATGTTATACTTCTTTCTCTACTTTCACCTAATGAATTGCCCACCAGTATTCCCTTCATTCTTTTGTCCTTACTTCATCACGCCCTGTATATGCTGTTTTTTCCTTCTTTCTCCACTCTCACGTTTAACTCTTGCTCACTAGTTTTCTATCACTTCCTTATGCTTTCTCCAACACGTCATGTATGTGGTTTTTCTTCCTTCTCTACTAATCTCACGTAATTCTCCGCGCACCAGTATACCCATCAAAGTCTTTTTCCTGTCTCCAACTCGCCTTGTATATGCTTTGCTTCCTTCTCTCTCACTGTCACGTAACGACGTGAGCGCCAGTATTCCATCAATCTTTTATTCTTTTTCCAAAACGTAAGCTACGTTTTTCTTTCTCTACTCTCGCCTAACGCCCTGTTCTCTATCATTCCCTTAACCTTTCCCATCATACCAAGGATCTTCTTTTTATTTCGTGGGCAAATTTTAGAGGTTTAGTTAGTTGATTTTGCTTATCAATTTCTGTGATATATAATACTGAAATATACATATTTTATACGTATTTTAGACATTCAACTACGGATATTTTACACATAATTTCATAATAAAATTCTTTATGATCTATAAATCGCATAATGTATCTTTGTTAATTTTATTAGAAAAATTCACTTTAAAATTTTTCTATTGTTGCATTGATTGTCATTTCGCTAAAACATCTGTTTTTATTAATCTTATTATGAAAATATTCTGTTGAAAATTTTTCATCTATAGCTCGTACCTTAGTCAGCTGAGTGCCATACGTGACACACTCTTTAGTGACCATGTTTCAAAAGAAACATGACTGACTTGGCAGAAGCTTATTCCACAGTTGGTTGTCATTATTTTTTGCGGCAGACTGTTTGCCAACCAAGGCTATAGAACTGAAATTGTTCTGTTATTTAATCCATAACAGGTCAGATAACTGGAGGAAAAAGATGAACTAATATTTTCCCAAGGATATGGAAGGAATTCAACTGGAATTCGAACTCGGCTCTCCCATTTCTTTTTCCAATACCATATCCACTGCGCTACAACGCACATCCCTTAACATCACTGATAACTTGTCAAGTGCTAAAATCACGGGTCAGTGTGGATTTGAGAACAACAGATACTATTAAGTCGTGATGAGAGTTCTTACTGCTATAGTCTATCGTCTTACCGAGGACGATATTATTTTTTACTGTGAATTGAAGTTTGAAATACGAAAAACATTTGTCAAAACGTAGTACCTGGCGATATTCTAAAAATATACAGATAAGACCCAAAACAAGCACAAAAATAAATTCCTTTGATAATGTCATGCGAAAGGCGAAAGCTCTTAGAATACCTTTGAACATTCATCTAACATTCGTATTTTTCGTATTGTCTTATTTTTAAAATTGAAGTAATATGGATAAAGTATAAAAAATAATACTGAGAAACACGTGGAAAAATTAAAGTGAGAGCCTGAAAATTTTGTATCGTGATAAGCTAAACATAAAAATTTGAATTTTAAGATCTAACCAAGGCGATATTTAAACTAGGCCTTTACACCGTGTTGAGGCAAGTGAAAGACTAGGGGATAATTGTTAAAACCTGGCAGTTTGTTGCTGGAATTGTATTAAGAAAATCCTTTTTTAAAAAAATAAATTATCAATTTTGACATTTACATTCACTTAATAGTTTTACATAATATACTGAAGTAAGTATAATTATTTTTAATTATATCTGTATTTGTATTATTTTTGGTGTCAAATTCCCAAAAAGCATGTCATTAAAAATTCATAAATTTTTTTAAGTATATATTCTCTCAATGATATCGCTCTTCAACAATGAACATATTAAGTATGAAAATATTTTATGAATAATGTTTATTAAATAATTAAACATGTATTTTCTAAAGTATTTTGAATTCGTTTTTCCTTTGGGAATAAAAAGAAGTCATTATTAAAATGTTAAGTTTTATATTGCTAAATTAATTAAAATGACAATTTTTTATAAATGTATTATGAAAATTTAAATTCATTAAATTTATTAACATTTTAGAATTGATAAATATTTTCGTTTATACTAAAATATCAAATATAATATTTATAAACAAATCAAACACAATAAAAACCTTCAAACGTAAAATGCACCAATAAAACCATAGAACTCACATCAGAAAGTTTTTATTAGACCTCAAGATTTATATACCTCCAGAATATCGTGCGGACGTAGTAGAAGTCAGACCACGTGACTTATGATATCCAATTAAAAATAAATAAATAAATTCTGGGGGTTGATTTTCTTACGAAGACACTTATAATACGCACAAAATCCGGCCCCAAATATCAAATACGCACAGCCGTCATCAAGGTCCATGTCACTCCCGTTTGTGGGCTTCACGACCTCATTCACGCCTAAATGTTCAAATCGTTATGCGCTGAAAAAATTCAATGATTCCGTTTCGAACTACGGCAACAGAGTCTACGGTATGAAACAAATTGTTACTCTCTTACAGCCCCTTTATTGCGAATCACGTACACACGTTTTGACTTGATCTCATAAACAACACATAGAACAACTTTCCATGTTTCATCGCATAGGTACACAAATACAATTTATATCCTATTTCAGAAACTTCTTAACAGAAATAAAAAAAATACTTTCTAGTCTATAACCAGCTTGTAGACTTATCGGTATATCAAATCAATATTTATTCATTGAAACTACGTTATATTTTCTGCTGGATTTTATTCTTTTGATAGATATAATGTGATTATACTAAACGGTCGGATTACGAGCAGCCCCTCAATAGTAGCTTATGTTCTTGTAGCGAATGCCGACACTATGTATTTTAAATTCCTTCAAGAATCGAGTGTGAAAATTTTCACAAAAGGTGATCAAGACCTGATTACCTTTTAAAAACATTAAAGTGGATAAATAGAACACATAAATATGTATCTAAAAAAATGGAACAAAACACGAATTATACGAAATATTACGGAAGCATTGTTGAAAATAGTTACTCTGGATTTACCAACAACATAAAGTGATGTTTTATACAATTGCAGGCCACATTCAACGCGAAAAAAAAAACTGTTTCAGAATAAGTCAGATACAGCTATGTTAAAAAAAACTACCCGCTGAAGTTGTGGAAGAGGTGAAGGATTTACACGAGAAAATGCTAGAAGAAAACCTCTACGATAAATTGAAAGCGGCCATTATTAAAAGAACAATCATTTTAAACAAGAAAATGTTCAGAGACATATTTACCCGAGTAGAGCTAGGTAACCGGACTCCTTTCCAGGTATTTAGATACATTGAAACTTGTTTAGGTCCTAATATCCCGGCAAAATATTTTAAGGATATTGTGGTTGGACAAAGTATCCAGCACAATGACAAAAATTATAGCAACTATAGTAGAGGGAACTGAACAGGAAAACCTGGCGGATTCTACTGATCGGATCTGTGGTGAATATGGAAACAAAAGTTAATCTATTCTCTTTATTTTTTACAAATTTAGCAGTTCTGTGTGAAATCATAATTGTAACAAATGGGAAAAAGAATTGATTTCGTACTGAAAGAAAAAGTCGAAACCAAATTTCGCGATTCTATGTTATATTAATGTTCTAATTAAAGAAAAGAGGCGATTCGTAAAAGTGAGAGAAAATTTAAAAATACAATGAGAAAAGTCATTAGATATAAAAAGAAAGATAGAAAGTATAATAAGTCAGAGGGAAGGAGGATTAGACACCGCCAAGATATGAAAAAAGAAACTTCAAGCCACTGACCCGGACATAACATTCCTACACACATTCGTTGTCCATTTCTTACAGCAATAAAAGCAAGATACTTCAACTGACTGCTAAAAACTAACAATTACAATTTTAAGTACATTTTTATTTATTGATTTACTTTCCTTTTCACTTTCTCGCCGGCCATAAAAAAGGAAAGGAACACAGACTCGATTAGTACCCCTGTTAATTCTGCATAAACACATGTGCTACTTACAATTACAAACCTGGATTCACTGAACTCATTATTATTTCTCATTGAATAATTAACTCTTACAAATTGTTGTTATTCTGTTCTGTCAAGAAATTTTTATTTAAATATAAAAAACTAAATACTTTTATTCTTTCAACCTTCAAATTTCTGATGATTATGAATAACCCTTAAGTTGTAGAGAGTTTTGTTATTTTTTGCACAAGGCCAATTTAATAAACATTTACGCTTCTCCCTAACTCAAATCCACGTTGTTTCCAGAGACAGAGAAGAAAATGCATTGGCACTGCAACCGATAAAGTAACAATAAAATGAGCAGTTAAGGCAACATCAATCACAAGTTGCAATTTAGCTAAATATATGCAGTCCATTTTGCACCTACAACAACAAAACGAAATCCTCGAAGGAGTAAGAGCAGGAGATTCAATAATGATGGCGAAAGACAAAATTTTGACATCTGTCACCACCATTACAAATTTGGTACAGAGGCTAGACGCTGTTTGAAAACTTGTGCCTTTGTAAACATGTCATCGGAAAACTTAAATTCCAGCCAATAGAAACTTATATTCACGTATATAAATTTTAATAGACAGCGGAGTGGAAGTGGCGGTTTTAGCACCGGAGCGAAAAGAAAATTCAAAATCAGGACTTTAAAAATTTCAAGCTCCTAACGTACAAAAATTGATATCTTTGACAAGAAAGCAGTTACCATCAACCTGGGTATACCGCGGAACTTTGTGTGAATTCTCACCCAAGACAACGCTATAATACCAATATTATGTGTTGATTTCTAGCTAAATTTAATTTATCGGTCATCATGACCACTCATTTCCTTGTTGATAATCTGACTGAAATTTCTGTGAGAGGAATTTGCTCCCGATATCAGTCAACTGAATTTGGTAATTCCCTCCCACAAGCTAAAGGAATTGATACAAAGATACGCGGAAATTACTCAATCTTTTAAAAACCCAAACTCAATTAAACATAATGCCAAGTATTACGTAAAAACAAAAGAACAACTGCTACATTCTACGCCGAGACGATTAAAACTTGACAAAAATGATATAGGCACGGAAGAGTTCGACTAAATTCTACAATTGAATATCATATATCCATCGTGTGTTAATTCACCAGTACACATGGTCCAAAACACGACAGCATAACTTGAATGCTAAAACAATTTCTGACGGATACCGAATTCCACATGACACGATTTTGCAATTGGTCTCCAAGGCGCTCGCATTTTCTCGAAGCTAGATATGGTGATCATATTATCAAAAACCAGTTTCCGAAGAGAACATCAAGAAAAATTCTTAGACGACACATTTGAGATTATACGACTTAGTGAGAATGCCTTTTCGGTTGCCTAAAACTTCCAAAGACTAATTGACGAAATATTTAGAGGTTTTCTTTAGAATAAATTATTTTCCAAGTAATAATTTTAGTTTTTCTCATAACACTTGAAATATGTTGATAACGTCCTTGTAAATCAATGTAACTTATTTGAACGGGAAATTTTCCAAAATTGCGATACAGAAATCTGTACATTTGAAAAAAAAATTAAATAAACTTTTAGTGTAATATATTTTAATATTCTTCTTAAGAACAAATTTTAACTAAAATTAACTGTTTTCACTACGTATATTTAAAACTGTATGTTTTTACTAGCACTTGCTGTTAAAATTTAAAACAAAATTAATATGTTTTTTAAAAATACACTGTACAAAATGTGATAATTTTGTAGAGATAATCGTATTTTATCGGGGAGAAGTTAAAACAGTACAATTATTCAAAAGCTTAAATCAGGAAGTTATATTTGCTATGTAATGTAGACATAAAAAGAACCAATGCCACTAAAACAAATTGGGAATTATTTGAAGAAAACTGAAAGTTACATTTTCTTCTATGTGTTGGGTCCCATCAGGACATAGACGATCATGTCCCTCAAAATAACCCTGTCACTTGCAGCTCTTAACACACCTTTTCCTGTAAGCTGACAAATTCACAGATTCATACAAACTTGAAAATCATTTTATTTCTGAACCCCAATCAAACCTAATATTAGAATATCATTTTTAGAAGAATCATTTGATTCGCACAAATTAATGAATTAATTAGTATATTTTTAAAAATTTTGGTTCCCTAAAATATTGCTCAAATCATTAGAAAAAAAAATGATTGACAGTTATTCGTAATAAGTATGATTAACAATATTAGGTTTTTGTATTTTGTTTACCCCAAGATCAATATGTGCGAGAAAGCTGGTTAAAAGCAAGACCTCTAGGAAACACCACTGTTTTTTGTGAAAGGAATATCCCATCTGTTTAAGAAACAGTGGTCATTGCAAAAATTACGACCCATAAATTCACCGTAAATATTTGATCATTTCACATAAATAGATTATCTCGTCCTCAAACAAAACCAACAAATAAAACTACTGATTCTTTGTAAAATACGCAAAATAATGTTCTGGCGCAGTTTCTGGTAAAACATAATTCTCACTTTTAAAACTTTGTATAAAATTATTGGTCAATTTTTTTTTCTGTGAGTATTTAAATGGTATAAAGCAAACAATCAGTTGATCATCCAATCTGCTGATTTTTTTCACTGGAAATATTCCAATGTTTTTTAATTAAGAATTTGAAAAGATGAGGTAGGAATGTTGCCATGCTGGTATATATGCAACAATTTTTCTCTTTTAAAAAGACAAATATAAACGTTTTAATGCTGATCACAAACCAATGAAGTAATTCGTCATTTTCATAGCTTAGTAACTTAAAAATTGATAAAAATAAACATGAGAATGAAGAGAGCAAATAACATTTTCAGCTTTAACATTGCAGTTTCAAAAGTATATAACTTCAATTTCCTTTTTGATATTAATATCTTTGAATATAAGACAAAATTTTATTTTTTTACTTTATAAAATATGTCAACGTTGCACTAAAACATCATGGATTAATCTTATTTAATATGGCTAAAATTTTTGAGAAATTAGCAAAACATATAGTAAGATGTTTACTTTAATTGCAATTTTGCATTCATGGAATAGAATCAATGACTATAAGATGCTTTCTAATATTATATCTAGTTCCTAACTAACTAATTACTTGACATTCCTAAAAAGTTATTATCTAAAAAATTTTCCATTCATTGTTATTTAGTAGCAATTTATGTATCCACATCTCCGCCTTATTCTCAGGGTTAACAGGCTTGGTTTAAGGATTTCTTCGTTTTGAATTTATCTGTTTCTTTAAGAATCTGATATAAAGTGCAACCGTTCTTTATCGCATTTTCTCAATCAATCTTTAAACGAATAATTTATATATTATAGATGACACATCAAAGAAAAATTATTAGTGGGAAAATTGCATTCACCAAACAAAACGCATAACTAATGAGATATTTTATATTCCATGGAATTAACTAAAACTTGGATATAGAGAAAAAGTTTGGCATGATGCACTAGAAGAATATACAACCATGGACTATATAAACGCTTCATTTCGAAATTCTAATGTATATTATCTGACGAAAAACGTAGCGATCAGCGGCTAAAACGTCATGAATATGAAAAAAAGATGAAGAAAATATCAGAAAGATGTAAATCGTGTAAATAAAAAACAAACGGAATGATACATTGGTAAAGAAAATAGAATTCTAAGTGCTATATGTGATACGTGCTTGTGTGATAATGTCTCTTTCGGTGCATAACTGACGAGGCAGAAATTCCCGCAGAAGGTTGCCGTTTCTTTCATTGCTAGACTTGTTCCACCCAAGGTTATAAAATCCAGTCTGCCTTACTACTCAATATATAGTGGTAGGGAAAAGGAAAGATTCATATATTTCCAAAAGGTAATTGCGTGGAAATGATAGTGAACCGACAGCAATTCGAACACGTTTCTCCAATTTCCCACATCAAGACAATTGTCATTACAACACTAAGCATATCTATATGGCATATAAGTCATATGAATTCATGTTATATTTTTGCTTTCCAATTTCATTTTTTTAACAGTATATTCATTTCCATGATTACAACGGATACAATGCAAGTGCTTTATTGCTAGGGAACTGACTGAGATTTGGTTGAAATCTAACAGCACATTTATGAGTATTTAAAACCCTAAAAACTAAACGCAGATTTTATAAGAGCATATTTTTATTTGCAATTTACCCACTGATGAAGATGTAGGAAAATGTTGAAATGCTTTGGTTAAATATGTATATATATTTAATCTTAATATCAAAACAAAGATTCGACAAAATGTAATGATCAGTAAAAAAAGACACAATATGCCTATTTTATTCAACAAATTATTTTCAATAAAATAGATTACCTCATATATATATATATATATATATATATATATATATATATATATATATATATATTCACGCGTTTTACACAGAATGCTTTGCAGGATCAGATATAAAAGCCTCCGGCATTTCCAAGCGAAATATACTGTGACCGGAACACAACAGTGAACAAGTCAACACTGAAATTACCAGCACACTTTCCGCTATTTAACTCATGGAGGAACCGTAATTAATTGGATCAAGCTCATTCAAAACCAAGGCGTGATTCCTGATCTTAGTGGGAACGTGTTGCTTTATTCTCATGTCTAGGAGCAAAGTAATTCTCCCTATGTAGTTGACCCCACAACTAAAATTATATTTACAAATAACAGAAATCATTTGGTGGGGATGAAAATCATCCTTGCGCCCAGTACAATGCAATGGCAATACTCATCTATTAAGCACTTGAATCTAGTTATTCACCACCCCGTATAACCTTTCCTTTCTCTCCACCTTTGCAACTGTCATCACACCTGTATTCCCATCCTTCTCTTGCTCCTTTCCAACTGGTTTGTCTTCCTCTTCACTCTCTTCTACTTAATCATTTTACTCTTATGTAGCCCCCTGCACATCAGTGACATTACCGCCTTGCTCGGAGTGATACGATTAAAAAAAAAGTACAAAAATAGGCCTGACTTTAAAAAATATATATACGAAGCTTAACTGAGGAAAAAAACAATGTATATATATATATATATATATATATATATATATATATATATATATATATATACGACGCATGTGTTATTTTAATCATGCTTGATTGAATAATTTAGATATTATGTTAATTTACTTTTATTCTAATCATCACAAATATTTTTCCGCATATGGTGATTAAAATCAGCAAGGAAGGCACTGTAGTTATTTTCATTCGTTTTATTTTTCCAAGTACTTTCAAACTCATCCAAGATTATCTGCCAAGTGGTTGCTAACTAGGAGCAAGTTAATGTAGTTTTCTATTACTAATTTTCATGTGGTTTAACATTATGAATTTTGGACATACACACAAAAAGCAACGACGATTTTAATATTTTATGATGTAAATGAGGTAATATATATACATATATGTGTGTGTATGGGTGTGTGTTTTGTGTGAATGTGTGTGTCTGAAGATACAATGCTATTGCTGTGCTTTTTTTATTAAAATCGTTTTATATTTGAAAGCGTCTGATGATCGATTTGTTACTATGAAACATTTAGCAACGTATGTGAATAGCAGACTTTAACACAACCAAAAACGCTATATTTAATTTGCAAGTGTCTCCCTCTGTAAATCATTGAGTACTGTCTCAAAAACAAAAAAGAAAAGGTTCGGGAGATTCCCATAGAATTGTATTTTAATTAATAGCTTGTACACACACACACACACACACACACACACACACACACACACACACACACACACACACACACACACACACACACACACTTGCACATACACTCACACACTCTAAAATACACACACACTCACACACTCACACAAAAACACAAACACACAAACACGCATATATATAACCAACATTTTCAAGAAATTACATGTTTGTTAGAATAATTGGCATATGGCCAAAGATACAAGAGAATTGATGCTTTTTGACACATAATAAGGAGGGAAAACTTGGAAAATTTGATACTCAAAGGACAGATAGCAGATACGAGAGAGGGACAGAGAGAGAGGGGTAATCAACGCACAACATTGATTGCTAGCTTGATTGAATAGATAGAAGAAGCAGAGAATTTGAGAAATGACGAAAAGAAAGAAAATTATTAAGATTAACAAGGAACGGAAAAATATAGAGGGCCATGATTGCTAACACCCTGGAAGGAAACAAGCTGTGGAAGAAGAAGAATAATGAAAGATATCGTCAGGTTAAACAGAGTCCAAGACAATATGTATTAAATAGTTTTCTCCTTATCATTTTGCCTTTATGATTTGTTTTCTTTTTTTATTTTCAAAGTTCTTGCAATATTTACAATGCCATTGATTTTGGGTTCTTATCTAAAAAGCTGCTTTTTCAAAAGAATTCGTCATTAATTCTTGATATAGCAATCGACTTCATTCAAAGGTAAGCTTATTGTTAGCTTATCAATAAACCAATTCAGCCCTAGACTTCTATTGTTCTAGACTGTATTTTGTATATACAGGAATATCAGCAATGTCAGAACCTAACTATTGTGGCTCTGCACCGTTTTGTAAATTTCTTTGGTTGTAAATTACACCGTGTCCCCCCAAATTTAACCTAATTAAAAATGACAGGTTCAAGACAATTGTAATTAAATAAGCTTCATATTAAAAATAAGTCAACATATTCAAAGAGATGTAGATCTGAGATTCGACTTAATAAATTTCATAAAATTTCATTCTTAATTACATGTGACACAACACACACCAAGTTGCTAGTCGAGCTCCTGGCAAACACGTTGTAGTATGTTTTGCGTAACATTCTCTCAAGCCTCATTTGTTCTCGGCTTAATTTCCTCCAGCATTGTAGAAAGAGTGGGATATAGATATACAGGGTGGGATATAGATTTTCATTTCACATATTTCTATAAAAAACGCTCACATTTTGTCAAGTATAGTTGACGTGGTGGCCATTTCAGCACCACACTGTCATTATGGCTGACACATATCTTTCATTTTCCTGGTAAATTCTTATTGAGATAAGACCGCACTTAAATCTTTAGCCTTTGATTTTAGCTAATATAGAAGAAAGATTAATCTGAATTCAAAACCACAGAGATTGTAACAAGAACGCTCTCCAACATTTTCCAAAGAAGAAAAATGTGGAGAACCTGAACAGCTATTCCCTGAACAAAGTTAGAATGTGGTACATGTAAAAGATAATTCGATTCGTTATTTCTCACAAACACGAGATACAGTGAATTTTTACCCATTAAGGAAGAATTAATTCTGTAAAAAGTTTCCTCATTCTTATATCTCTCAATAATTTTACCACGGAAAGATATACGCACTTTCTTATAGAGTCAATAAACTTTATAGCATTACTATTCTTTTATTGGATATCAAAATACATGCTTACGAAATATATTGTTTTTTAAGTCATTTGAATCCAAGCAAGGCAATAAAACTTCAAAGATGGAAGATTTGTTATTGTCTGAGACTATCAAAAATTCAAGAACATTAAGGTAAAAGAAGATTCACTCAGTCAGGTAAGTGTCATACGTGATACACGTCTCGAAAGAGACATGACTAACTGGACAGAAGATTATCCCGAATTAGGTTGCCATTTCTTTCTGCAGTAGACTGATTGCTAGCCAAGACCATAGAACACAATCTGTCCTATTATTTAACTCATAACTGGAGGGAAGAGACGTATTAATACCTTTCCGAAGAGTATTTCTGCGTAAGTGAATGCAGGGAATTCAACTGAAATTCGATCTCGACTCCACGATTTGTCGTTCCGAGTTGATATCTACTGAACCACAACGCACGTCCTAAAAGAAGATCACAAGAACAGAAATTTAAAATTAGAAGATAAAGATTAGCGGTGCATTTAAATTTTCGATCATCAACCTTGAGAGGAAAGCAAAAAAAGAAAAGATAGTTCCACAAGCGAGAAGTGTGATAAAGAAAGGCATAGAATTTACGGTTATATAGAAACACTTCAACTGTAATATAAACAGATCTTGCCACCAATATACTAGTACGCTGAAATTCAAAGCGCTAATTTCTTAATAAAAATATATTTGACATTTATATGAAGAAATACGGTATATAATATGCTGTAAATTATGCTACATACTACATCTTTAACAAAAGAATTATGCCTGTCTTAGTTTTGTGGTACAGTGGATATCGGCTCGGAACGAGAATCCGGGGAGCCGAGTTCGAATTCCACCTGAATCCATTGTATTCACTTACGCGGAAATATTCTTGGGAAATGTATTAATAATCCGTCTCTTCCTTCCAGTTATGGGTTAAATAGCAGGACAGATTGGGTTCTATAGCCTTGGTCGGCAACCAGTCTACCGCAGAAAGCAATGGCAACCTATTGCGGAATAATCTTCTGCCCAGTCAGTCAGGTCTCTTTTGAGACATGATCGCCCAAGTGTGTATCACGTATGGCACTTAACTGACTGACTGATATCCAGTTGTGATATCAGAACCATGTATGACACTGAATGTTGGATAGCACTATGAATGTAATGCTACTAAGACAGATATAGATTCAACATGTGAAAAACGAGGAAGCTATAAACAAAATCGAAATTTTGAAGATATTTCAATTCAGTGAATAGAAAATTGAAATGTTTGGTATATGTTATTTAGAAAGAATTCTAGAAAAATATAAAACAGCAAATTGTGGGCGCAAAAGAATGAAAGAGGAATGGTAATTTAACAATTTTTTTATGAATGGATAAAAAAGTGGCTAAAATGTGGTTAAATTTTTTCTGTGAGAGAGCTTACTACAATGGCGAGGACGTTGCAACGAGATATAAATGAAGACGGCCTATAAAAGTTATTATTTTGAAAATATGTTTCATTAAACTTTTGACTTTTTATTTTTGACATTATCATTTTATTTGTTATCCAAGATAACGATACATGTCTTCAAGAAACAGAATTGAGGAAAATTCACCGAGAGAAATTCAAGGAATTAAAAAAGCAAGAAAGGTAATTTATCATCTTTCATGAACATGCTTTTGTAAAATTCTCGTTGTCGAGTAAAGAAAACAAAAATTGGCAACACAGAAGGCAGGATATTTATTCCTAGTTGCATTGAAAAGAGTCAAAGTGAAAAGGCCAATTTATATACTGTAGAGTTAATACTTGGAGTACATTAAATTTAACAAGAAAAATGTCGTTAGCAAAGCCTTTTCAGGTATATACCTTCTGTATTATAGTTTCTTTTAGTAATAAGTGCTGGATATTGTGACAAAACAAAATACTCACATAAGAATATAACAAATAGATAAAACCAAGAAAAATATTATGGATATAAGGTTCAACTATAAAGGGAGGGATTAACCAAAAAGATGGGGAGATAAAGTTAATAATAATGCAAATGAAAGGAAAAATATATAGAAAGCGTAAATTCGAAAATAAAACAAATAAACAAGGAAATTTATGTTTTATAGTTATTGTCATGAAAATCTGTATCTACAAATGTTGAATGATGTATATATATATATATATATATATATATATATATATATATTCTTCAACATTTGTAGATTCATATTTTCATCATAATATATATATATATAAAATATTAACTTCTTATATATAATATCAATAAAATATTATCTTCCTATATATATATATATATATATATATATATATATAATGAGTAAACACGAATAAAATGTACATTAAGATATAATGATTACAACACAGAAGGCTTAAAGAAATCTTTGAAACAGAATAGTGTGTGACAAAAGGAAAATTCGAATGAAAAGATGAAAAGAACGACATACTTGTAAAAAAGTTTGTGTTTCAGACATTGCTACGTTCACGAAGCACACTTTTGTTAAGCTCACGAGGCGCCTATAGTATCGAACTTTTAGTTTGGGCAGAAGTAAAATCATATATACAAGAAAACACAAACCCATATATTCCCATATGAACAAGCGTTTATATATATATATATATATATATATATATATATATATATATATATATTTAGATGCACACACAACCACACACATACACACGCAAATATGTTTGTATGTGTCTGTGTGTGTGTGTCAATCACTTTTTAAAACTCGTTTAATTAAAATCTACACACAAAGTTGTGATTTTGATTTGGTATTTATGTTTTTCCGTGTTTGTGTATGTTGCACATTAGAAATATTGTTTGAACATTTTGTATTTCCATGCGCTTTCGTCTATTGCTTAAGACATTATCAACGATGACCGGTTTATATTTAATTCCAATATATATATATTTATACTAGCAGTATGGCTCGGCTTTGCTCGGGTGTAATGAAAGCTTTAATCCTAACCCATGATTCTGGAGCTCAGAATCATTGGACGTTATCACAAAAGACTAAAAAGCAATAGTTGTTTCCAGTTAAAGAGAAACCGTAGATTGAAAGAAAAATGAATGGATGCAAGTCAAATTTTGATTTCCTGGTATCGATATTAAATCTTTTCGTCGTAAACTGAATTTTGAAGGCTAAATAAGTCCTCTGATTAAATGGCATCATGGCTGAGACTAAGAACTACAATTATACCTACTTAGAGCCAAACCCGAAGCAAAAACTAAAATAAAAGGGCTGAAAAAAAATACAGACATACAGGCAGATAAACAGACACACACACAAACATCTTGCCTTATATATATCTATATCTATCTATCTATCTATCTATCTATCTATATATATATATATATATATATATATATATATATATATATATATATATAATGGATGAATATAATAATATATTGATAATGGATAAATATATAACGGAAAGCGCTTGGATATATTTATTACCGATTTGCTGCATTATTGTAAGAACGGCAACCTTGAAACTTCTGAATATCGTTTCTTATGTTTTTGTCTATGAGTGTATCAAATTTGATTACAATCGGACCACTGCTTAAATGACCAGATTTTTTCAATTATCGATTTTCGATATTTATCTGTGGTGAGTCGACAGTAAACCTAGATAAAATCACTCACAAATACTTATAGTACAACTGTGTAAATTTTCAAGAAAATTGGTTCAAACGTTTCGGTCTATAGGTAACGGACATACACACACAGACAGACACACAGACAAAGTTACGTTTATATATATATGCAATTTTTTACATATATGTTATATCATTTATATTATACATGAGCGGTATTTTTTTAAATCGATCAATATCAGTGATTGAGATAACATATTGTTTGCCTGATTATCAAACTAGCGTCAAAAACTCACAACTATCTAACTGATCATCGCTCATTCAGGCTACTGCCGTATGATACATAATACGCTAAAAGTCTGCCTCCATAGCTCAGAGGTAGAATCGGCGACTGACGCCATTTCGATCCTGGGTTAAAAGCAATCGAATGTATAACCGTACTGACGACTGTGATACAGCGAAACAAATCTGTCTGTCGATGACTATATATATATATATATATATACATATAATATGTAATGAGAGAAGCTAAATTTTAGCATGTTATATATAACCGGAGTATACATACGCCAATCACCGATATATATATATATATATATATATATATATATATATATATATATATATATATGAATTGAGTTCAATCGTTGATTGGCGTATGTATACCCCGGTTATATAGAACATGCCAAAATTTAACTTCTCTCATTACATGAGCCAGTGGCTTAGGGGTTAGCGACCCCGACTGCCTGACACTAAACGACCGGAGGAAAGTGGATGTGAGTTTGTATGTTGATGACGAATATATATATATATATATATATATATATATATAGATATACACTTTGATTGAATTGGTTGATTTTTTTTAATATTCGTGTATAAAGTTATATGTGCTGACCATGTTTGTAAATTGACACCGTCATATATCTCTAGATACATTAGAAGCATTAAATATAAAATAAAATTCATCCTTGATAATGGATAAATATATAACGGAAAGCGCTTGGATAAATAAAACATTCCGACATGTTGTTTTATATGATTTATGTATTGAAAGGAAAAAAATATAAGATCACAAGAAAAATTAAATAAAACATTTTTGTCATTTCTAACGAAACTTTTATAAACGAAGGATTGCTTCCTTAATCCGCTTATGTGTGTGTTTGTGTTTTTGTGTATGTGTATGCGTGCTTGTGTGTTTGTTTACTGTATATTAAGGCAGTAAGGATGCTTTCAAACAGATTTATTGAATGACACCAACTGGGTATGTTTATTCAATTTTTATGTATAGATTTCATATCTCTTGCTTAGCGTAATTTAAGTCAGATGCAAAAATTCGACATAACTGCAGGAATTCAATGTTGGATAAGCTGTATAAATTTAGTGTGACAGCCCTTGAAAAAGGTTGACAATGTTACTTTCTTGGACATGCGGGCGCGCGCGCATGCACACACACACACACACACACACACACACACAGACACACACACACACACACACACACACACACGTCAGGGTATTCAAGAATATCTGTGTGTAGGGGTAGATTCAAAGTTATTATTGAATAAGCGGGCTGTGTGTGTATGTATGTATGTATGTGGGTTTGTAAATCAAAACAATTACAGATGAACAGCCATGTGCGTGTCTCTGTGTGTGTGTGTGTGCGTGTGCGTGTGTGTGTGCGTGTGTGTGTGCGTGCGCTTTCAAATTACTAAAATGATTAATTTACTATAAATTTAGCAAATATTACATTTAAACCCTAACACCTTAAACCTTAAATGATAATAAAACCCCTAAAAATAACGCCCACAAAATTGATTTTAAACATGAATTATTTTACCTAGAATCCTTCAAAGGTAATGGAATGCATACACATAGAAATAGAAAAAGAAGCGTAATATAGTTTATTCCAACTTTCTGCCAACTATCCAATATTAATTAATATCGTTTAATACTTTTAACCATATAAACCACAAATAAGTTTTTAATAACAACTCTGACTAACAACAATAACATCATTGATTCCCATATTAATAAATGCTTGACAAATTTTATAACAAGCCCCAAATGTATAGTAAATACTCCTGACATTGTAAAGTCAAAGATAACTGCCCAGTTGGAGGTTTATACGAAGCTGAAAAAGCAATATAACAAGCAACTGCTTTCCCTAATTAATACACAATTATAAATACATGTATACATGTAGCCTTATTTCCAGATGGCTGGTATTAGATTTTATTGATTTTAAACATAGAAAGAGATTTTTCTGAAATGGGGGAATATAATTGTATTCGTCGGGAAAAGTACCCGAAGAGATGAAAAAAAGAAAAACACAAGTATTTCTGCGGTAAGAAAAACCGCTTTGATTAAATATGAACAATATGGTTCTTGTCAAAATATTATCGTCCTGTTTTGACAAAGTGTGACCATAGGTCAAAATTGGACTGTGTTAATTTCCTATCTCAAGCTACCGGATGTTGAAAACGGACAGGCTAGTGATAAAAGAGAGTGAGTTCACTACTTCTTATTGGTGAAGAGCACAGAGACTAAGACGAAATGGACAACTGTTATTATTTTCATTTCAAGTTGGTAAAAATAATTCAATGAGGGAAAATTGAACCCATCGTGACTACATTTTATCACCCCGGTTTTGTACTTGTTTAATATAATCAGTCTGCAGGACGAGATTAGTGAGTTCAGTGCCTGCTGAAATAAGAGGTAAGTTGGATTTAGTGATTTGAATGACGGTCTGAATAATACGGTTCTGAAATTATGTGCAGATAAAGACAATTTAGTAAACACTTTCTCACCGGCTTCCCTCTGTCTCTTCTAGAAATAATTTCATGGCTGGTTAATATATATATATATATATATATATATATATATATATATATATATATATATATATGGGGGGATTGAGCGTATCTTGACTGTGTAGCGTCACAGCTTGTTTAATCAAAAAACTTAGCTGATAGACTGTTCACCACTAACCCCTTTACCATTTATGGCCATAAAACGATAACACAAAAAATTCATTTCCGAGTCATATCACTTGTTTTCTCTTATTTTAAAAGTTCTTAATAATTTAAACCAAATACATACCGCGGTCGGAAATTACTCGTCGAAATAATTTATAATTTATAACCGCTTTTGATGATGTGTTGATTTTTTGTTAATGTATATTATATTGCTCTGGATAAAATCACTTGAGCTCTCTATATAGATTTATTTATTTCATATCTTACATGAAGTAGATATTTTTGTATTATCCTCTCTGTTTAAAGACATAAAATCTTTTTTAATGTGAAAAAATTGATTGAAAACGTTTTGAAACTTTTCTTTAAAAACACCACTTCCGTTTATTTTTGGAAATCTTTTTCAAGGAGTTAAAAACATATTTAAAAAGAGAAAATAAGATGAGAAATCAAGAAAAGGAAAAGGAAGAGAAAAGGGAAAGTTACTGTGGAAATAGTAAGTAAAGAGTAAAATAAGTGAAAAATGAAAGTATAGAGAGGAAGGAACAAATAAATATATTTAAGAGAGAGAAATCTTAAATATAGGCATGAAGTGAATTGTAGACAGATATTGATATTAGTGACAATATAATAATAATAATAATAATAATAATAATAATAATAATAATAATAATATATATATATATATATATATATATATATATATATATATATTAAAGTAGATAACCTAAAGAGCCTACAAACTCACCTAGGTTTCACTTAACGGGATCTTCAGGGAATGAGCAGAATTTCCCTGAATATCCGTTTAGGTGAAACCTAGGTAGATTTGTTGGCTCTTTAGGTTATCTACTTTGTCTGCTCAGCTTACGTATTGAGCACTTTTTGTTATAGATTACTTGTCTCGGGTGTTTTTCTTTGGGCTACGTATTTTGACTGATGTTCACGTGCTTAGCTCCTTTTTTTACATCCATTTTTTCCTTCCGCGTATATACTCGGAGGGTTTTTCAAAACGAGTATAGTGATAAGTTTGCATATATATATATATATATATATATATATATATATATATAAAAACAATGCAAAAATATATATATAACAAAAAAAGATATATATATGTGTGTGTGTGTGTGTGTGTGTGTGTGTGTGTGTGTGTGTGTGTGTGTGTGTGTGTGTGTGACGTAGTATATTTGGTATTTAAGTCAGGTAAATTCCGATAGAGTCGAACTCAAAAGAACTCAATGTTAAATTCATTTATTTAATTGAACAGAGTAATATAAACTAGAAAACAATTTAGAGTTTCTACATTTCATGGTAAATAGGTATTTTTCAGGAAAATCAGCTCATTAGATCGAAAAGATACAACCGCTAATAGTCAAAATAATCCAGAAATATTCACATACAAACACTCACGTGCCCATAACGAGAATAGGCATTTGGAGCGGTAATCTTTAAACAGATTTCCACTCTCATTCAAAAAACACCAAAGAGAGAAAGAAAATTAAAAATATAGAAAACTGATAAACAGAAAGAAGAGAATATAAAAGAAAAGAAATGAAAAGAAAAGAAGAACGAACAGTATAAAAGAAAGGAACTTAAAGTTAACATTTTAGATCGACACTTAAAAATACATGAAATGGAAATTTAACATTAAAATTTAGTTTTAAATATAATAAAATATATTGTAAATCATACTACTTAATACAAATTAAAATATAACCACTAGTAGTATTTTATTATAAATGGTTCTACAATTTGCAGGTACCTCTTGCGAGTAATCTCCTCAAAAGTGGAGCACGTAACAAAGAACTGTGTGTGCGCCATTCCATGTAGCTATGGGAAGAAATATAAAGGAGAAATAGTCCGCTCAAGCCGAGGAAAGGCGTGGCTGAACACATGGAGGTAGAAACGAGATCACCACACCCCCATCCTATTGGATGAAGTTGAAACACTACATAGAGGACGCTACTGGAAACTACGTAAACTTATGGATTCATCGCATATGCTAGGCTTCAAAAATCTCCTCAGCCGACCAAGCATAGAGATTAGTAGAATATGGGAATCAGTAATACGGAGTGCCAGAGAAAATCATTGGTGTCAAAATTGCAATATTATCTTTGGCAAAAATACTACCTAAAACCATTAACATAAAAAAATACTAGAGAAATATTTATGGAATATTAGGTTTATAATTCCCAGGAATTCACTTTTTCTTGTCCATAATAATAAATGGCCCAGTGGATATAGAAGTTGGTTAGTTCCTGTGACTTAACTGAAATAGTTGGGAGTCCAATACCAGGCTACAACAGTGGTGAGCATGTAATTTAATCATGGAGGAAGACAATTCATGACTACCACAAAGAGGTCTAAGTAAGGAATGAGAATGATATACTCCAACTATAATAAAGTGTTCGTTTCGAAATTTTTAGCAACTGAAAAAGCCCGGAGTGTACAACGAACGAAACGTCGAAGAAATGTCAATTAAAAGTTCGAATAATGTAAATAGTGTATGTTTATTTATATTTTAAAAAGCGTGATACGCGGTATATATATGTTTATATATATATATATATATATATATATATATATATGTGTGTGTGTGTGTGTGTGTGTGTGTGTGTGTGTGTGTGTGGGTGAGCATGTATGTATGTATGTGTGGGTGAGTGTCTCCTGTCACTCTCAAGAGCTTTGATTATTTCTTTCTCATGTCTAAATGTAAAATATCCTGTAGTATGTTCATCAATATAAACGTTGCTCTCATTTTAGAAGGCATATTTTCATCATTATTTTTCAGCTATTATGAAGACACGGCATTGGTCATTTTTAATATTATGCAAATTTCGCGAATTTTCCTTCCAGACAAATACATTCGGCCTCATTTATAATACAACAAAGCAATATTTATCTTTTACTAATTGCCATGATAAGTATGATTAGTCCGTGTCACCATGACAAGCATTTGGCAAAAATGTTTAAGAAGCATATGTGTCTCTCTAAGATGAAAATATATTTACTTTATAATTTCTTAAGGAAAAACGAAATCCTTACAATTTATAAACGTCCCACTTGTCTTCAATGTGATTGATTTTTCATAATTGCCTTGAATAACTGCTACAATTTCTTGATAAAGACCTTGAGCATTTATTCAAAAAGATACTGTACAGCAATCACCTTAAAGTATGTTACACACTTGAACTTAAAGAAAACTCTGATATCTGACTTCATTTATAGACGTGTACATCCACTTGTGATATCTAGTTTCATATATGTCACTGAATTTTGGACAGTGGCGTGACTCAAATGATCTTGTGATTAGCAGAGAATAAACATGTGGTGAACAAGGAAACCATAAAGAAAATAAGAATTTAAAATTTTATGGCTAGTAAATTTTAATGCTTCTAAAACGAAGCTACTGTCAATTAACCATCATCGACAATCTCACCTACCTCCCATTAGCATGGACCAGGCTTGCCTCCCAGAGAGTAAAACACTACGCCTCCTTGGTCTCACACTTTCAGCGGACCTCAAATGGAATGACTATATCGAATCCATTGCTAAATCCGCTGCTATGAAAGTCGGTTCCCTGTGTAGGGCCCGGAAGTTTTTTCCGTCTAAATCTATCCTGCACATTTACAAATCTACCATCCGCCCGTGCATTGAATACTGCTGCCATATCTGGTCGGGTGCCCCTGCTGTTCTCCTCGGGCTTCTCGATAAGGTTCAGAGGAGGGTCTGTAATGTGATAGATACCGACTTGGCAGACCGCCTGCAGTCTCTCTCCCACCGGCGAGACGTGGCTTCGCTGTGTCTCTTCTATAAATACTTTCACGGGTTCTGCTCCGATGAACTTAGATCACTGGTGCCCCCTAAATACGAATTTGCACGAGATACTAGATTAGCAACTAGATCCCACCCTTTTACAGTGAAATCGATAAAATGCAGCCGTAACTTCTACTCCAACAGTTTCTTTCCTCGCACTTCCCGACTGTGGAATTCTCTTCCAAACGATTGCTTCCCCGACGGCTACAATCTCCAGGAGTTTAAATGTAAGGTCAATAGACACCTCCGAACACACTAACCTGCTCCCATTCTATCAAACACTCTTCCCATCTGCCCGACACTCATCCTCGCTATCCTTACTCATCTATCACCTTTCTCCTGACATTCCCTATGTCTATCCACTCCTTCTCTTTACCTTCCCCTATGTAGCCCCATGCGCAATAGTGGCAGTGGAATGCCTTGCTTGGGGTGAGATGATTAAAAAAAAAAAAAAAAAAAAAAGATATTTCTAGTGAAAATCATTGAAGCGTCAGTTAATCTGTATATGTAATGACGAATGATAGGGTTGGGGATTTTAACACTGACAAGAATGAGTGAATGCCAAAATGTGAAAAAGAAATGGGGATTTATCAAGGTTTTGTGGAATTAGTAGTATTTCTTGTAATTTTATATATACTTTTGGCAGATTTAATCCAAGTTTTCGACGTTCAACGTTGAATTTAATCCATCAGGCATATGTAGTCTACAAGTATTAAGGTAATATTTAGTTGGAAGGAAGTTTTATCACGTGTTCGAAATATATTGAATATTCTACAAACAGTGACCAATTTTCATCCAGTCTCATTTTTCAGTATCATTTCCACGCAACACATCAACATTCATAGTTTATTAAATCCCAAAGCTGATTTGTTTGACCACATACATTAAGGATTCAAATCTTTTGAATCAAAATTTAGTTTAATGAGTAATCTGACTACACACTCAATACTGGTTAATCGACTTATATTTCCTCTGAGTTTCCAGCAAATAATTCAATTTTTCTGGTGAGTTTTCCACTCTGATACCTCGTCCCAAGAATTTACTGCAGTCCTAAACTGGCAGCTATATCTTATAATTTTAGTGCTGAAATTGTTATAGTAATAGTTCGGTGGTTTGGATTTTATGCTTGCAGAATTATTTTTCAGGTTCCTGCTCTCTTGTCAACTACGATCCTCGAGAAATGTAAACGTAATATCATAATCTTCTGCATCCGTAAATCTGTTTTTTTTTGCCCTCTATGTATCTTTTACTCACAGTAATAACGTGATTTCTGGTCGCGGTTAGTGTGATTGCACTAGATTAAATGATTTTCTAAATATGTGAGGAAGCTAAGGTCCGCTATAATTCATTTAATTTAGATTAATGTATTATTATTATTATGTCATTTTTCATCATATTTCTATTTCTGCTTTGGTCTCACTACCAACCAAGTCTGCGGGGAGACCTAAGGTAGGTAGTGGCGTGTTGTTATGGCTCCATTTCATGTTTTTCTATCTTCCCTATCATCTCCAGCATTACATAGATAAAGTTTTCCTTAGTGTGTGGGCTGTACATAATAAGACAATTTTTTGTATATCTCTTAAGCTGGGGTTTCCAGGGATTCCTTCAATGTGTTGTTTTGTTCCATTTTTTATCATTCCAAGTGCACCTACTATCACTGGCACAACTCTTGTTTTCAATTTCCACATTTTTTCTATTTCAATTTCCAGGTCTTTATATTTTGACAGTTTTTCAAATTCCTTGATTGCTATGTTACAATCCGCTGGACAAGCCATATCAATTAATAGACAATTTTTCTCCTTCTGGTTTTTAACAATAATGTCTGGCCTGTTTGCTTCAATTTTTCTGTCTGTGTAGATGGTGTAATCCCATAGAATGGTTACATCTTCTATTTCAGTAACCGGTGCTGGATGATTTTCATACCAGTGTTTGTTTACAGCTTTTCCATAATGTTTGCACATTGTCCAATGTAAATATTGCCCAACTCTATCGTGGCGATTTTTATATTCGTTTGGGGCAAGCACAGAACAGCCTGAGGTTAGGTGGTCTATTGTTTCTTGGTGTTTATCACAAAACCTGCATTTTGGATCCATATTATTATGCATAATATTTGCCTGAAAGTTTCTCGTGAAAAGACTTTGGTCTTGTGCTGCAAGAATAAAGCCTTCAGTTTCAGACTTTAATCCAGATGCATGTAACCATCGATGAGAATTAACTTTGTCAACATTGGATTTATTGACACGTACTGGATATTGGCCATGCAGAGGTTTGTCTTGCCAGCGCTGTTTCATCTTTATCTTTGGCTTTCATTTTCATATTCTTTGCCGCAATAGCCGGCTCTTGGCTTCCGTTCTGCTTTTCTAAAGAATCTACTAACTGTAAATCTTGTTTGAATTTACTGCCTTCTTTTATTATTGAATATTTTTTCTTTCTTTCTTCATGTTGCCTTACTAATTGTATCATCCAATCCTTTGTTGTTTCTATGTATGTTAGTAAGCCAATAGTTGTTGTCTTGTATGACAATTCCAGCTGAATAAGACCTTTTCCACCTTCTTTACGGGGTATGTATAGACGGTCTACATCAGCCTTTGGATGATGCATCTTATGCTTAGAAAGAAGCTTTCTTGTTTTAGCATCCATTCGCCTGATGTCGTTTAGAGTCCAGTTTAAGATGTTAAAGCTATATTGGACAACTGGGATTGCAAGGCTATTAATGGCCATAATTCTGTTCTGTTAATTTAATTCAGTTTTTAATATCATTCGTAGCCTTCTATAGTACTCTTTACGCACTATTTCTTTCATTTTTTTATGGTGAATGTTTTCGCTCTCATTTACACCTAGGTATTTATAAGCATCTTATGGTTTCAATTCTTTTATTGTTACAGCAGCGTCTAGGCTAATTGAGGATGTTTCTTGTATTGATCCACGTAAAACTGTAGCTTTAGCACATTTATTCAAATTAAATTTCATTCCAATGTCTTCGCTGAAGCATTTTACAGTTTGCAGAAGACCTTCCAGTTCATTATCATTCTTAGCATATAACTTCAAGTCATCCATGTAAAATAGATGGCTTATTTTCTTTTGGCCTATTTTATAACCACATTCTGTCTTATTAAGTTGACTTGTTAGTGCTATTAATGATATGCAGAATAGTAAGGGAGATAAAGAATCACCTTGAAATATACCACTTTTGATGTTTATTTCATCAGACTTATAGGTTCCATTTATATGATTGAGGTAAAGGGTTGTTTTCCATATAGACATGCACTGTTTGATGAAATTGATGATGACGGGCGATATCTTGTATATATTTAAAGTCTTTAAAATCCAGTCATGTGGCACATTATCGAATGCCTTTCGATAGTCTGTCCAGGCTGTACTAAGATTTTTCTTTGTACTGTAGCAGTTTTCCAGGATCATTTTGTTAATTAGCAATTGGTCTTTACAACCATAACAGCCACGTTTGCACCCTTTTTGTTCAAGCGGTATCATGTCATTTCTTTCTAAGAATAAATATGTCTGTTTTGTTAAAATAGATGTTAATAGTTTATATGTTGTCGGAAGACATGTAATTGGTCTGTAGTTTTTCGGGTTGTTTGTGTCACCATTCTTGGGGAGAAGAAATGTAATTCCATTGGTCATCCATGCAGGAATTTTAGTGGGATCGTCAACCATTTCTTGAAGTTCTTTGGTTAGTTTTTTATGTGCTGCATTTAAATAATATAGCCAAAAGTTAGGAATTTTATCTATACCTGCGAATTTCCAATTGTGTGCTTTTTTATTGCATATTTAACATCATCTTCTGTAATTCCAGACCATGTCTGTTCGGGTTTATTTTTCATTGCTAAGTTCTTTAGGGCAAGCCCATATCTTTTCCCAGAACTGTGTGACTTCTTCCATTCTGGGGGGTACTGTCACTTCAATTCTTTTTTTACCTATTTCACTGTAAAATCTCTTTGTATCAGTCTGAAAAATCTTGTATTCTCTGTAAAATCTTGCTCTTTTTTGATAGCGTCTTATTCTTTGAGCCTTCAGTTGGATTTTTTGCTTTATTTTTTCTTTATTTGATAAGACGTCATTTTCATTTCTGATGTTATATTTTCTTTCGGCTCTTCTGCTTTTCCTAGTTCTTACATTTATTCCTCTACTCAGTTCATCCAGTACTGACAGTTCACTTCTAATTTGTTCGATTTCTTTTTCTATTTTTCTTTTTTAAGGTGGATCTTCACGTCTACGACACTGCCTTGTTTTTATTTTGATATTCTTTTTTTTTGTTGCTGCTGTTGCTGATGCATATATTATTTCGTTAAGATTTGTATGAGGGTCTTCATCCAGTATTGATTTCAGTGCTGCATTGTAGAGTTTAATAGTACGGAGGTTATGTTTTGTTGGTTGTAATTTTGGGAGCTGTTCACGTTCCTCCATTGTAATATTTTGTATTTGACTTTGATGGTTTTTTATTTTTATCTTGGCTTCCTGTATATTGTTCTTATTTTCCGTCAAATAATTATCTTCGATGTGTTCTGAACTCGTTTTATTTTTGTCTTTTAACTGACTCAGATCACAACTTTCCAGCACTTTTAAAGTTACAGCATTATCTTCGCAGTGATTTGCGTGTTTCACGGTTTCTACATTATGACCTGTGGCTTGTTTGATGTTATTACTTTTTATTTCTGATTCCGGTTTCTTTTCATATTTTGTTGATTCGTCTCTTCTTGTTACAATTCTTTTAATTTCATTGATTTCAGCCTCTGTCAGTCGGTTATTACGAATAATGTACCTACGGACATTGGCTAATTTATTTTCGTCAATATACTTTCTATTTGCTTGACCAACTTTTTCACGCCAAATGTCATATGTTTGGCGAGTCACGTTTTTTTGAGGTTTGAGTAACGCTTCATGAAATGCAGTCATAACGACTTTGTACTCCTCACGAGACCATTTTATTTTTTATTTTTTTAAATATACGGTTGTAGATCTAGCTGGTGAATTTTCAGGACCATCGTTAGGATTATCCTGGTTGTGGGGACCTGAAGATTCATTCTTTGTGTAGGAGTTTGTTCCTATGGCAGATTTTTCGACCTCAGGTAGGTTCCCTCCTGAAGGACGGGCTCCCTGTTTATCCACTGGAAGAGCCATACTGGACTTTTTATTTCTATTTGTATTTTTCATGTTTTTCCCACGAGTGACACACGGGTCCAAAAGTCCACCCAAAGTTGCCCGGCACGTTGGGTAACGGTCTTTTACAAACAGGGTCCCGAAGCCTGTAGGGGATCGTTTGTGACCTCATAACGCAGTAGCCATTCACTCCTCGGCACGATTAACACCTTGAGTTGCGGGTTGTTGTTCGGAGTTTTCCTTCTCCTAAATGGGCTGCCAAGCGACATCTGACATATACGCGATTGGAATTCAAGGAGAAAGACGCTGGTTAAAAAAAACTTTGGCCTAGCAACGGCTCAACGAAACAACACATCAATACTAGAGCATTTTGTTAAAAAAAAAAAAAAAATTGTGAAATATCGACAGCTAAAGGAAATATAATACGGATGATTTTATTTATGTTCATTTAAAGAGCAAATAGATAAATTAATTAAAATAAAACAGAATTTCATTAAAAAAAAACAAAGACGACGAAAAGCAAGACAACGAAAACGTCGAAAAGCAAGACAACGAAAAAAAATACGACGAAAAGCACTAAAATCTGTTCGATCTACGATATTCTTTCTTAGAAAGAATATGTAATAATTTCTTTATATTTGTTCGTTCATTTTATATATTTATTTATTTTTCGATAATCTTACTCTCGTTGGATTTAATGAAAGAATAACACAGAATACAGTGGGCCAACACATTATTTTTAAATTTTACGGTAGTAAACTCAAAGGTATGTCCACTTTTTCTTTCCTATTAAAAAAAAAAAAAATTTTGAAATCTTTTTAAACGTAAACATTAATTTTTAATTTCACTATTTTAAACATAAACATTAATTTTTTCTTCGTATATAATTCAAATTGTATGTTTCTTCTGTTAATGATCCTTAAATAGATTTATTAGCTAGTTTTCTAAAGCAAGACAACGAAAAAAAAATACGACGAAAAACACTAAAAAAATGTACGATCTACGATATTCTTTCTTAGAAAGAATATGTAATAATTTATTATATTTGTTCGTTCATTTTATATATTTATTTATTTTTCGATAATTTTATTCTCGTTGGATTTAATGAAAGAATAACACAGAATACAGTGGGCGAACAAATTATTATTTTTAAATGTTACGGTAGTAAACTCAAAGGTATGTCCATTTTTTTCTTCCTATTAAAAAAAAAAAATTTGATTTTTTTTTTTTTTTTTGCAAGGACAAAGGTTGATAGTAGCAACAATTTTTTTATTTATTTTAACAATACTCTCTAAGTGCAGTGATTTTTTTTTTCCGTTGAACGGCCGTTACGTCCAAGTTTGTTTGTTTTTTCAACCAGCGTCTCTTTCTTTGAATTTTTCTTTTTCTCAATGTGAAATTCTGTTTTAATATAAACAGGATTTTTTTTCTTTAGATATTATCGAATTTTTTTTTTTAACTATTATAATTTTCTTAAAAAAAAAAAAAACAAGAAAATAAATTAAATCCGATGAAAAACAATTTATATGGTATTATTTTATAGAAAGTCTACGTATTTATTGATATATTTATTTTTATTTATCTATTGATTTAATTTACTTATTTAATTTATCTTATTCTGATAACCCTATTTTTGACCAGCGACTTCATTGAAAAAATAAATGATAGAGTGGACGAACAAATTATTCCTTTTTTTTTTTTTTTTTTTCCGTTGATCGACCGTTACGCCCAAGTATGTTTTTTTTTTTTTGTTTTTTTCAACCAGCGTTTCTCTATTTGAATTTTTCCTTTTCTCAATATGAAATTCTGTTTTAATATAAACAGGATTTTTTTCTTTCTTCAGATATTATCGAAATTTATTATTATTATTATTATTATTATTATAAATTATTAGAATTATTATGTCATTTTTCATCATATTTCGATTTCTGCTTTGGTCTCACTACCAACCAAGTCTGCGAGGAGACCTAAGGCAGGTAGTGGCGTGTTGTTATGGCTCCATTTCATGTTTTTCTATCTTCCTTATCATCTCCAGCATTACATAGATAAAGTTTTCCTTAGTGTGTGGGCTGTACTTAATAAGACAATTCTTTGTATATCTCTTAAGCTGGGGTTTCCAGGGATTCTTTCAATGTGTTGTTTTGCTCCATTTTTTGTCATTCCAAGTGCACCTACTATCACTGGCACAACTCTTGTTTTCAATTTCCACATTTTTTCTATTTCAATTTCCAGGTCTTTATATTTTGACAGTTTTTCAAATTCCTTGATTGCTATGCTACAATCCGCTGGACAAGCCATATCAATTAATAGACAAGTTTTCTCCTGGTTTTTAACAATAATGTCTGGCCTGTTTGCTTCAATTTTTCTGTCTGTGTAGATGGTGTAATCCCATAGAATGGTTACATCTTCTATTTCTTTAACCGGTGCTGAATGATGTTCATACCAGTGTTAGTTTACAGATTTTCCATAATGTTTGAACATTGTCCAATGTAAATATTGCCCAACTCTATCGGGGCGAATTTTATATGCATTTGAGGCAAGCACAGAACAGCCTGAGATTAGGTGGTCTATTGTTTCTTGGTGTTTATCACAAAACCTGCATTTTGGATCCATATTATTACGCATAATATTTGCCTGAAAGTTTCTAGTGAAAAGACTTTGGTCATGTGCTGCAAGAATAAAGCCTTCAGTTTCAGACTTTAATCCAGATGCACGTAACCATCGATAAATATTAACTTTGTCAACATTGGATTTATTGGCACGTTCTGGATATTGGCCGTGCAGAGGTTTGTCTTGACAGCTTTGTTTCATCTGTTCAAGAGCTTTATCTTTGGCTTTCATTTTCATATTTTTTGCGGCGATAGTTGGTTCTTGGCTTCTGTTTTGCTATTCTACAGAATCTACTAACTGTAAATCTTGTTTGTATTTACTGCCTTCTTTTATTCTTGAATATTTTTTCTTTCTTTCTTCATGTTGCCTTACTAATTGTATCATCCAATCCTTTGTTGTTTCTATGTATGTTAGTAAGCCAATAGTTGTTTTCTTGTATGACAATTCTAACTGAATAATACCTTTTCCGCCTTCTTTACGGGGTATGTATAGACGGTCTACATCAGCCTTTGGATGATGCATCTTATGCTTAGAAAGAAGCTTTCTTGTTTTAGAATCCATTCGCTTGATGTCGTTTAGAGTCCGGTTTAAGATGTTAAAACTATATTGGACAACTGGGATTGCAAGGCTATTAATGGTCATAATTCTTTTCTGGGAATTCAATTCAGTGTTTAATATCTGTCATCGCCTTCTATAGTACTCTTTACGCACTATTTTTTTCATTTTTTATGGTGAATTGTTTCACTCTCATCTACACCTAGGTATTTATAAGTCTCTTCTGGCTTTAATTCTTATATTGTTACAGAATGGGTCTAAATTAGTTGAGGATGTTTTTTGTAGTGATCCACGTAAAAATGTAGCTTTAACACATTTATTCAAATTAAATTTCTTTCCAATGATTTCGCTGAAGCATTTTACAGTTTGCAGAAGAACATTCAGCTCATTATCTTTCTTAGCATACAAATCATCCACGTAAAATAGATGGCTTATTTTCTTTTGGCCTATTTTATAACTACATACTGTCTTATTAAATTGACTTGTTAGTGCTATTAACGATATGCAGGCTAATAAGGGAGACAAAGAATCACATTGATATATACCTCTTTTGATATTTATTTCACCGGACTTATAGGTTCCATTTATATGATTGAGGTAAAGGGTTGTTTTGCATATCGACATGCATTGTTTGATGAAATTGATGATGACGGGTGATATCTTGGATATATTTAAAGTTTTTAAAATCCAGGAATGTGGCACACTATCGAATGCCTTACGATAATTTATCCAGGCAGTACTAAGATTTTTCTTTTTACTGTAGCAGTTATCCAGGATCATTCTCTTAATAACCAAGTGATCTTTACATCCATAGCAACCACGTTTGCACCTTTTTTGTTCAAGCGGTAACATGTCATTTCTTTCCAAGAATAAATATGTATGTTTTGTGAAAATAGATGTTAATAGTTTATATCTTGTCGGAAGGCATGTAATTGGTCTGTAGATGTTCGGGTTGTTTGTGTCACTATTCTTGAGTAGAAAAAATGTAATTCATTTGGTCATCCATGCAGGAATTCTAGTGGGATCGTCAACCATTTCTTCAAGTTCTTTGGCTAGTATTTTATGAGCTGTATTTAAATAATATAGCCAAAATTTGGGAATTTTATCTATACCTTGAAATTTCCAAATGTGTCCTTTTTTAGTGCAAATTTAACATCCTCTTCTGTAATTCCAGCCCATGTTTGTGCTGGTCTATTTTTGATTCGTTCTATCTCTTTTTCAATCCAATCTCAATCTTTGTTATGTTCTTTAGAGCAAGCCCATATTTTTCCCAGAACTGTATAACTTTTTCCATTTTGATCGGGGACTGTCACTTCAATTCTTTTCTTAACTATTTCCCTGTAAAACTTCTTTGCATCTGTTTGAAAAATCTTGATTTTTCTGTAGAATCTTGATCTTTTCACATAGACTCTTATTTTTTGAGCCTACAGTTGTACTGTTTGCTTTATTTTTTCCTTAGTTGATAAACTTCATTTTTATTCATAATGTTGTATTTTCTTTCGACTCTTCTGCATTTCCTAGTTCTTATATTTATTCCTCTTGTCAGTTTATCGTGTACTGATAGTTAGCTTTTAAGTCGTTCGATTTCTTTTTCTATTTTTCTTTTCCAAGGTGAAACTTCATGTCTGCGAAACTGCCTTATTTTTAATTTGATGTTCAATATGTTTGTTGCTGCTATTGCTGATGCATATATTGCTTCATTGAGATTTATATGACTGTATTTTCCATCCAAAATTAATTTGTGTGCTGCATTGTAGAGCTTAATAGTTTCGAGGTTATGCTTTGTTGGTTGTAATTTTGGGAGCTGTTCTCCTTGTATTTGACTAATATGATTCTTGATTTCTTCCTTGGCTTCTTGCATACTGTTCTTGTTTTCCGTAAAATAATTCTGTTCACTGTGTTCTGAAACCGTTTTATTGTCGTCTTTTAACTGACTCAGATCACACATTTCCAGCACTTTTAAACTTACATTATCTTCACAGTCATTTTTGTGTATCACGGTTTCTACATTATGACCTCTGGCTTTTTGATGTTATTACTTTTTTTTATTTCTGATTCCGGTTCTTTTTCAGATTTTGTTGATTCGTCTATTCTGGTTACAATTCTTTTTATCTCATTAATTTCCGTCTCTGTCAATCGGTTATTTCCACGATGACTCTTCGTACGTTGACTAATTTATTTTCGTCAATATACATTCTATTTGCTTGACCAACTTTTTCACGCCAAATGTCATATGTTTGGCGAGTGATGTTTTTTTTTTTAGGTTTGAGTAACGCTTCATGAAATGCAGTCACAACGACTTTGTACTCCTCAGGAGACCATTTTAGTTTTTCTTTGTTTAAATATACGGTTATAGATGTAGCTGATGAATTAGGATTAACCTGTTTGTGGGGACCTGAAGATTCATTCTTTGTGTAGTTTGTTCCAATGACAAATTTTTCGACATCAGGTAGGTTCCCTACTGAAAGACAGGCTCCCTGTTCATCAACTGGAAGAGCTATACTGGACTTTTTTTCTATTTGTATTTCTCATATTTTTCTCTCTAGTGACGCATGGGTCCAAAAGTCCACCTAAATTTGCCCGGCACGTTGGGTAACGGTCTTTTACAAACAGGGTACCGAAGCCTATAGGGGACCGTTTGTAACCTCATAACGCAGTATCCATTGACTCGGCACGATTAATACTTTCAGTTGCAGTGTGTTGTTCGGTGTTTCCCTTCTCCTAAATGGGTTGCCAAGCAACAGCTGACATAGACGCGATTGGAATTGAAAGAGAAAGCTGCTGGTCAAAAAAAAAAAAATAATATATATATATATATATTATTATTATTATTATTATTATTATTGCTGCTGCTGTTATTATTGTTGCTATAACATTTATCGCATTTCATCTCAAATATAAAGATTTTCATTTGGATATCAAGTTTCTTCCCGTCAGATGTTAGAGGTTTTTGAAATTTTTAAATTGATGTCTTGAGATGGTTTCTTGGAAACAATTATGTATCCCTCAAGGGTTAGCAATGGATCTGCTATCCGGGAGATATTACAATCATTTCACTACATTTCCAGACTCATTTCAATTCCAGTTCCATGACTTTATATTTGACACTTTTTTTTTCTCTTTTGTAACAACTCTTGTGTTAAATAGGCACAGGCCTATACACTGACAATATGCACGTACTTACTCAAAGACTGCAAACAGTCTGTCAGTTAAACGCCATACGTGATAGAAGATTAAGTGATCATGTCTCGAAAAGGACAGGACTGATTGGACAGAAGATTTTCCCGCAGTAGTTTCAGTCACATTCTGCGGTAGATGGGTTGCCAAGCAAGGCAATAGAAATTAATTTGTCCTGTTATCTGACCTATAGCTGGAGGAAAGAGACTGATTAATACCATTCCTAAGGGTATTTGAGCGTAAGTGAATGCAAGCAATTCCACTAAAATTCGAAATTGTTTCGCCGATTTCTCGACCCAAGCAGCTATCCACTGCATCACAACGCACATCCTGCAATACATGTTGTGCAATCTCCCAGTTTTTAATCAGTTGGCACCTATTAATACATTTTTTAATCTATCAATCAAGAAATAAATGCAATGAACTGTAGAATATACAGGACAATAGATACTTTTATTTCTGGTAGCGTTTGTGATTTGTGTTCATAACACTAACTTGTTCAAATTTATTATTATTATTATTATTATTATTATTATTATTATTATTATTATTCCAAATGAAATATGAAGGTTCACTTATTAGAAATAAGGATTTTAATTGATTGGAAAGAGAAAGCAAATCAAATTGTCTTAAAATATATTCTTCAAATAATTTTCAATAACTTTAAATTATATCATCAAAGAACTAACAAAATATTTTCATTTTATAAAACAATATGTGTATGTATGTATCAATGTGTGTATATACGTATGCATCTGTGTGTTTTATATTAACAGAGAGAGAGAGACAGACAGACACACAGGGGTGTATATATGTATGTGTACCCACGCACACACGCGTGCGTGCCTATAAGCATATACACACTAACACCGAGACACACACAAACAAACACACAGGTGTGGTTGATGAAGAGATGTGCGGGCGAGCACACTCAAAACAGAAAGATTGAAAAACTTGCTCTCATAATAATTTATAGAAATGCAGTGTAAAATTCCACGCCAATACTATCCCCATCTCTCTCCTGAACACAAACACACACACACATATGTATATATATTTATATATAACAACTACAATTCAGATTTACACACGCACACGCACATACATACACAAACACACACACACACATATATATATAACAACTAAAATCTACATTTACGCACACACAGATGCTTCTTAAGTTGCCGAATGTAGACTAACTGATACATAATATATATATAGAGAGAGATAGATAGATAGATTTAATATCAAATTTGTATCAGTAAACATTAATAAGATGTCATTTTGAATTTTAACATCATGCTGCTTCCTTTAATATATATATATATATGTATATATAACTGTGGAAAATACTTCCATTTGTAACCATTATATATATATATATATATATATATATATATATATATATATATATATATATATATATATATAACGGTTTTTTAGACAGATAGGATGGCTGGGTGTGTATGATCGAGCAATGTGCGTATATATATATGCGATACGGTTGTTTGTTAGCGACATGGCATTGTGATGTGAGAATCAAAAACAATTCTACTTGAAAGTATATTAATTTCGACCCTGAAAATGTCTTGAAATATTTTCTGAATTTTTTATATTAAAAAAAAAAGAAATAGAAAATTAAACTAAACTCTCTCAAAATAAAGCTTAAAATTTTGCCTATAAAATTATATCAACTTCAAAAACTAAATAAAAAACCGTAACTTCCTGGAAGTATATTTTCACAAAATGGATGTAGCAGTGGATAAAATAAAGAAAAAAATATAAAGAGCGAAAATATAAATATGTTAAAAAAAAAAATGAACTGCTGCCTTCAGCACCCGTCAGGCTCGAACATGCAACATTTCTCTAATGGGGTATTCATGCGCAGTACATTCAACCAGAGAGTGCGTGTTGCTCATTAGAGTAAAGGAAATAGATTTTGCCGGAGCAGATAATGTGAATAAATAAACTAGTTAAAATAAAAATATAATTCTATATAAGAATTTTAACAAATAGAGGGATAGAAAAAATAATGACTCGTAGAGAAAAAAAAAGGAATTAATAATTTATTATAAATTTTCTAAAGGCTATAAAAATTTGTCCACTCGTAAATTGCATCTGTATAAGTTTTACATTTTAACCTATATTTCAGCGCTTTCTTGAAATTTGGGCAAATTGCATTGTACAATGGGAGACAACTCATTCTGTCTTACTACGAGTTAGACATGCTGTATTTGTTCACAGTAGAGCCTGGGTTATCGGCTCACTGTTTGAAATCGCCAGTTGCACAGCAATCCTAACTTTCAGTGAAATACACTACTACAGTGAACGGTAACATTGTTATCATGTTAATCGCTCGGCATCAGATAAAGCTTACTAAGAAAAAATATTGCGAAATTGTATTTTATTTATTCAAATTTTTAAATGAAAAAATAAAATATTTTATGACAGAATGAAAGCAAGTATTTAGAGGGCACCTAAAAACAATATATTATTACTAGATTCGGCCTATATATAGGTTCTTAAATTACTTTTCATGTAATGATATTATTAATGTTGAAAAAAAATAATTTGGCTAATTCCTGTTGAGATAGTGTAAACTATATTATTTTTTTGCGATAACAATGCTTCTTTTGGAATGAAGAAAAATGGTAAATACAGATTATAAATTATTAAATTAAGAGAAAATCAGTCTATATACATCAAATTATAGAGATTAAGTGGGGAAAATTAGGTGGGGAAATGGAAAACCTTTCAACTGACAAGAACGCATAGATAGATAGATAGATAGATAGATAGATAGATAGATAGATAGATAGATAGATAAATAGATAGATAGATAGATTTAAAAACAGATGGAGAAACGTAAGAGAATGAGAGAGAAAAAATTAAAACACGTCAAAACGAACAACATATAACAAACAGTGAAAACAAATATAAAAAAAAAGAAATATATATATATATATATATATATATATATATATATATATATATATAATGTAAAGTTCAGTCTACACTCAGCACATAAATATGCGTTGCGAATGAAATTTCACGTTGTAATATGGCGAGGGATATACGACTATTTATTAATCTATAATTAATAGTTCCGTTTTATTAAATCGACCATTGCTTTGCTAAACAGCAATGTATGTGCGATATATATATATATATATATATATATATATATATATATCGGGTTCGCTTGTATAATAAAATAAGCGTCAAGAAAAGCGGTTTGCATTTACACCTTGATAAAACAAATGGGGTTGAATCCTGGGTAGCAAGTAAGTGGCTGACATTTTGTACTTTAACATATATATATATATATATATATATATATATGAGTGATAAGTTGTCTTGTGTGCATTCATGTATGTGTATATATGTACATATTTGAACACATGAAAAAGTATTAGAAGTTAGTGTATTGAAAAATACTAATATTTTATACGTTTATACGCAAATATTTATCAATATTTTATATAGATAAATATAAGTTTCATATATATATATATATATATATATATATATATTATATGTAAGATTACTTTTGTATCATATATATCTCATTTAATTTATACTATTTATATATATATATATATATATATATATATATATATATATATATTGAGAGCAAGGCGAAATAATGTCTATGATATTTAAGCATTAAAATCATGTCATTCACAAGGTGTGTTTAAAATTATTATTTCAATGTTATTTTATTTCAAAAATTTATTCATCGTGTCTGTTTCGTTGAAATAATATCACCGCCTTCCCTTCATATATATATATATATATATATATATATATATATAAATGTGTGTGTGTGTGTGTGTGTGTGTGTGTGTGTGTGTGTGTGTGTGTGTGTGTGTGTTTAGGATATTTATCTAACAGGAATGAAGAGAGAAAAAAAGATAAAAGTGAGATGAGGTAAATTTATTTTCGGAATAGTGTTAGTAGCATTATTTCCAAACCTTTACTCAAAAACCACCTGTTGATCATATCTCTTTCCTCGTGCAATACTTAGTATTTTCGATTCATATATTTACTTGACCTTTCTGCCTTTCTGTAAAACAAATACTTCGTAATCATTAAACTCACTTTCTATTAACTGTTTGCAGAAATATCTATCTTCAGCAAAATATAATGAAACATATATAATTTACAAGACGCTCAAAATGTAGCAACTTCCAAATAATTGAACGTATTTGAATCTATGAGGTCCATTAGGTGAGTTTTACTGCAGAAATATATGAAGTATTTATATCACCTCGAAGACTGTATTTAAATCTTAGGTAAGATCTAAGATAATCTTTTCCTAGTATGCTTGACGCATTCGTTTGTTTTTCTAAGCTTCTCTACTATATCTGTTATTTAATGCTGAAATATATTTTGCATTATAAAATATTTTTCCGAGTGAATTTACCCTTGATAATTTTTTTTAGTATAAGAATTATTTTTCCAGTTAAAAATCCTCTTAAATATCCCACATGAAGTTGTAGAATTTTGCTCGAGAGAATGTAGCGAACCAGATGGGAATTTGAAATCGGCTTTCAGATTTTACAGTCCAAACCGCTGCCCATTAAAATACTCACATATTCATGATTATAATCAACTGATATTGCTAGGACTTTCTGTACAAACTCATATCTGTTATAACGTGTGAATTTCAGATAATATTAACTAGCGTTTTTTTTTGTTTTTTTTTTTTATAAGCGTTTCACCCCGAGCAAGGCATGTCACTGCCACTACTGTGCAGGGGGCTACGTAGAGTGGAGAAAGGCTGGTTAAATATAGGAAATAACAGAGGGTGGGTGATAGGCGGGTAAGGATACCGAGAATGAGGGTTGGGTAGATGAGAGTGTTGTGAGAATAGTTGGGAGTTAGTGTGATAGGAGGTGTCTATTGACCCTACATTTAAACACCTGGAGATTATAACTGTCGGGAAAGCAGACTTGTGGAAGGGAGTTCCACAGGCGGGAAGCGCGAGAAAAGAAGCTGTTGGAGTAGAATTTACGGTTACATCTTATTTGTTTAACTGTAAAAGGGTGGGACCTAGTTGCTAATCTAGTATCTCGTGTAAATTCGTGCTTAGGCGGCACCAGTGATCTAAGCTCATCGGAGCAGAAGCCATGAAAGTACTTGTAGAAGAGGCACAGGGAAGCTACATCACGCCGGTGTGAGAGCGGCTGCAGCCGGTCTGCCAAGTCAGTATCAACCACGTTACAGATCCTCCTTTGTATTTTGTCAAGAAGCCCACGGAGAGCAGCAGGGGCACCCGACCAGATATGGCAGCAATATTCAATACACGGGCGGATGGTAGATTTGTTTTGTATGGTTTAATAAGTTGTTTTCTCATTTCACATTTAATAAAGTAAATGTAATCTTTTATGATAAAGGAATTTAATATAGGACAATTAAATCATTTTTATGAACACAATATTTCATATGTGTGAATATATTATTATTATAATGTTTTATTATGGATGTGCGTTTTGGTGCAGTGGATACCGGCTCGGAACGAGAAATCGGGGAGCCGAGTTCGAAATCCAGTTGAGTTCATTGCATTCACTTACGCGCAAATGCCCTTGGGAAAGGTATTAATCCGTTTATTCCTTACAGTCATGGGTTAAATAACAGGACAGATTGGGTTCTATAGCCTTGGCTGGCAACCAGTCTACCGCAGAAAGAAATGGCTACCTACTGCGGGATAATCTTCTGCCCAGTCAGTCATGTCTCTTTCGAGACATGATCGCCTAAGCGTGTTTCACGTATGGCACTTATCTGACTGATTATGGATTTTATATATTTCCAGAAAATTTAATATTGTCATTCATTAATAAATATTTTTTGACAATAACATTAATTCCAACAATATTCCAGAATTCTTACCTTGTATATAATTTTCTATTCACATTTACGTTTCTATTAACACTGACCCACAACTTTCTAATTATCAAAAATTAGAGATTTTAACGAGCGTGTAATACCGTTTTAGTAACTTTTGTTATCAGACCTTCCCTGGCACGCTGTGTTAGCACCTGTTAGGGCCCCCGCAATGGACAAATATTGAAATACCAAGTTAAAATCAAATTAATTTTGTTCATAATAAAATGACCAACACTGTATTTTATAGCAAAATGACTTTCAATGTGCCACTGAAAATATAAAAATACATTTTTATAATAAATTTACTAAGATGACATACTTCTTTATTGGCATTATTATGACATTTCGGCCGTTGTACGCACCGGCCTTCTTCAGTTGCTAAATATTTTGAACCAAACTCGTTATTATGCTGTCTTGAGTATATCATTATCATTTCATGTGCGATACCATTTCTGGTAGCCATATAGATATCTCCCCTTAAACTTAACTCCCTAAGATATTTATTCACCACATATGTAGAGTGGTATTGAGCTCACAACACTTGGAGTAAAGTCACTGAAACTAACCAACGTCTATATCCATTAGGTTATGTGCCCTTGAGGCTTCGGTTCGAAATTCCTATTACCTGAAGAGGACAGGAGTGTACAAGGCGGGACTTTGTAATAATGGCAATAAAGAAGAAAAAATAGTCCGAACAATGTAAATAGTGAAAATATACGTAGTTGAATGAATAAAATTACGCAGATAATGGGAAGCAAGCTTCGGCCAAATGGAAAAGGTAGAGAAAAATGCACTATGAATGCATCAATATACATATTTAGAGTAAAATTAGCACCAATAAAATTTTGCAGAAAAGTAAACATCAATATAATTACCAAAATACGTATTTAAATTAAAATGATCAAGAAAACATTTTATCTGTAGCTGAAGAAATATCATTACGCTCAAAATGTATTTAGTTGAAACCATTCAAATGTTTTCGAAATATTTAGATTTCGTCATTAAATAACACATAGAGTTCCATCTGCCACTAAACAAAATACTCCCAACAACCAACATGAAAGAACTCATTCGTGACATATGTCCATATAATACCCTACAATCAAATTGCAATCCAAAATATAACTTCAACAACACAACATAATTTACATATATTACTGCCTCTAGTAATTATGTAATGAAAAATATATACATGCACAAAAGATGAGTATAATCTAGCATGTATTCAATTCTGAAAGCGGAATAGCATATATCATTTTTTTTATTAATTCAAAGCTCCTAAGAATATTAATTCCAACATTGAATGACAGATAATGAGCTGATATGTCGTTAAACAATGAAACAAATAAGTTTTCATTGCATTAATGTCTGAACACGGTTCAGATCATTCAAATTTTATGAATTTCAAAATATTTTTTTCAAGATTGATAATAGCTATCTAAAATTATTTTGTAATTGGTACACCTCAAGGAAGATGATAATGTCACGAAGAAGCAATGAGAGTAATGTGAATGAAAGAGCAAGAGAAAAATTCAGAAGAAAATGGAAACAAATTTATAATCAGGAAACATGGAGTATACTTCCATTATTGCTTACAATACCGCGGAGGAGTGTGAAGCGGGCGAAAGTCAGTTCTTAATAACTGATATCGCTATACATTAAACCATTTCTTCCTATTGTTTTATAAATCATGTTCGGTAACAAACTGCATGATGGAATAAAACGCTTGCCCCGCCATTCTGTTCATTAAATATTCCTCAACATTCATAAGTAGACATTACACTCGAAAAAATACTTTCAGCTCTAATTTACAAAAGTTTTTTTTTACTATCGGACTTTATTTACTTCCACGCCCTTCATAATATTTTCAACTAAGTCAAGATAATAACGCTACTAAGATTTAAAGATTTCCTGGGAGGAAAAGAGAATTGTGAAACTTTAGTGAGAAGAAAGGACAAAAAAGAATAGATTTCTGAAGACAGGAGATGGTGAGTGGTGTGGCGTTTAACATTTACAAAAATATATAGGGTACCGTTAAGAAATAAAATGGAAAATAATTATTTTATAGTAATTATCATATTTTATATTGATGATTATATTATTAACTCTAACTTCCCAGATTAATTTATTGGCAGTAAATCTTTTCTTTTTTTGCTTATAACTGTGTTAATATTCTTAATATTTTTCAGCATCTAATTCTTGTTGTTAGAGTAAAATTATGACAATGTTAAATTACTACGACGCTATATACGACACATCAAAACTCAAGCTACTAAATAGCTACTCATAAATTAAATCTAATAAAATTTATTTCAATTTACACTTTTAAAGACGGTCCCCTTATAAACAAAATAATAAAAATATATTAATCAATAAAATTAATACAAATATAAATAAAAATTAATTTAAGAGAACTGAAAATTAAGAAGGTAAATGAATAAAAATATTACTTCTGAACAAATGAACTTGAAGGGACGATAATATCTTCATTTCCATTCACAAAAACTTCCAGTACACCCCGAGTCTCTTAAAGTATGGCACTGAGAGTCATAATCCCATATTCACTCACGTAAACAGGTTATACCATCACCCTTTCATAGGTTTGTGTGTGAGAGAGAGAGAGAGAGAGAAAGAGAAATAATGAAATAAAGAGAGAAAAAGAGAAATAAAGAGAGAGAGAGAGTGTGTGACTGTGTGTGATTACCATGATGCAAATCTGAGCCCAATATTAAAACGACGTAGGAAGTCAACCATTGTTTTCAACGCATTTGATCTATTTGATTTAGTCTTAACAACTCAATTTAGAAATAATTCACTTGTAACTTTCACAATCAAACTATTATTCATTCATCTTCACCGAGCACACATTTAATTTTAACCAGTCATGAGGAACAGTTGCAACTGAAACTAAGCTCTTGTTTTGAATCTCTAATAGGACACAAGTTCACACCATATCTCAAGTGTAACTCATTCATACGATCCATTGGTAAAGGTTCTGACTAAATTTTATTGCTCTAATATAACTTACTCCCACTGCCATCATCTGTCTGTACATGATTCAGATTAAGCCAGAAATGAACAATTCCCTTTATATATATATATATATATATATATATATATATATATATATATATATATATATATTGAATGGACTGTTGCGTACCGGATATTTGCGTTCCGAAATGTTACGTACAAGACAATTGCGTACCAGCTCATTTGCGTCCCTGGATAATTTGTTTACTTCTTGCAATTTTTTTAAGTTAGCATATATTACTTAAGAATAACTAATTTTAAACCAATATATAAATATTCTAAAAAAGCAAACATATTGCTAACATAACAACTCTGTTATAAAAATATAAAACTTTAGATAAGATAATCCTGGCACTATTAAATAAATAAACTGAAAGCAAGGTATAGCTCTCACAACATTGATAACTTTTGATTAATTTGTGAAATTAAATTATTTTCTATATTTTAAATATTTTTAAACACCAGTAATCTGTCATTGCATTTATAACAAAATGATCTTGTATTTTTTATTCTTTTATAAAAAAAAAAAGACTGCCATTAATATTTATTGCTTTTTTTAAAAATTTATGCATAGTTTAAAGGCTTCAAAAATTATGAGGGGATGCTATTATCCAGGGATACATTTGTCTAGGGACTCAAATGTCCGATACGCAATTGTCCTAGTACTAGACATTTTTTGAACTATAACGTTTTCATCCATGGTTGTATTAACCTAATATGTATTTTTAGTATGGTTACACTTAATCATAATTTCTGTTCTTTCATTCAGCTGTTCATTTTTGTTTGGGAATAGCATAATCGCTAACGTTTCTTCCTAGCACAGTCTACATATTTTGCAAACGTTTAAGACTTGGCTATTTTCATTATTCTCCACGTTATATCTGGTTATTTTTCATATTTTCATTTCAATTTCCCTACGTGGCTAGCTAATTTTATACAGTTATTTCAGTTTTTTATTTTAAATGTAGATTTGTGATTAATCCATCTGGTCATAAAATTGTTTTTGGTTGATCACAAATATATTTTGTTTTGACTTTTTAATTAATGTACTTTTGATTTGTAAATGACTCTTTTGTATTACAAAGTTCTTGAAGTAGGCAATTATTGTTCTCCCTGCATTTGCATTCTTTATTAGTGATCTTGTCTTGTGCAATGATATTTAAATTTCTGGCGGTTTTTTTCTATGAAGATTTTTAAATTACTGATACAGCTATAACTTAGGTTGATTGTATTTCTATTGAAAGTTTTGTTCAGTTCTGATCTTTTTTTGGAAGTGTTTATCTATCAGTTTGAAAAATATTTGTCTTATTTCGGATTTTTCCTCTAAGTTAAATGACGGGTTGAACCAAATAATGCTTCGTTTTCTATCATTGCTTTTTGTTTGTCTGGTTGAGAATTGTATTCTAGTTTGTTTTTATAGCAAGATGTTTTAGTGCATCTTTACAGTTTTTTTCTTTTCATCAAATATTATTTTGTTTGACGTCTGTGTTCTATTTCTTTGTGTATGTGCTTAATTATGCTTAAAATTTTTATAGCATATTTTGTAGAAATTATAGTTATGACTATGTTCATAAACGATCCAAAAAATTTACGGATATGCGGTTACACCTAAAACAAAATTAACCCTTCGTAATGACTACCAATATAGTCAAAAGCGCTCGAAAAAACAAAACATTTGGACTATTTCAATATAATTTGAGTACTGAAAATTAAAAAAAAAGACATAAGAACTCACAAAAAATTATATAAAAATCTTTATGATAATATCATGTATGACATTTTCTTCTGTTACATATCCATATGCGCGCGCATGTACCAGAACACCCGAGTACTAAAACACACGCAAGCGCCCCTCGTCCAAAAAATCTAAGTAACCGCAATTATATTAGTATAACAATTAGCACGTAATTTACGACAAAACTTACAAATGACAAAAATAAGAAAATCTGCATTACATCGCTGAAACCCCTCGACTAGTGGACTGACAATTACGAAAATATTCTTATATAAATTAGGTAAATTAGGTAATGCTTATAATATCTGTTAGCTTAGTGACATTTTCTATCAGTATTAATCATATATATATATATATATATATATATATATATATATATATATATATATATATATGAAGTAAGTGTAAGATAGGAAATGTAATAGAGAGCTAATGATGAGTTTGAATTTAACGAAGTGTCTGCTGAGATGCTGTTACTATTTATAATGTGTACATGTAGCCATTTTTAAATGGTATGTCCTTGGGCCTTGAGGAAGAAACCAGGAATCCTCACCCTACATTTTACAGCACCAACCCATTCTGCCCTTCCTGTGCATCGATCTTTTCTGATTCGTTGCCTGTCAGAATCTTTTTCTTGGATTTTTCTCGTTTGTTATCTGCAGGTCATAAACTGCGGGGATTCATGTTGTCACTACTTCACGCGACACTGGCAAATCGCCTTCAAAATGTCTGTCACGTTAATTATTTCGTTCTCTCTCGTTATTTGGTTCCCAATCCTGTCCCTCTTTTCCTTCTCTCACTCTCTTTTAGTTTTTACTATTATTTACCTTTATCTGTCTTTTAGATTCTCATCTCTTGATAATTATTATATTTTCCCAGAAACTTTGATATTTTAATGACTTTTTCCACAACTTTTGCTTTTCTACATCATCTATTCTTCATCATTTTCTGTATATTTTATTCTTTATTATTATTATTATTATTATTATTATTATTATTATTATCATCATCATCATTATCTTCTACAAATCTATTTGTAATATTTTTTAACGAAGTTTATAAATATGTGCATTCGGTTTGCAAAAATTCTGATCTAGTAATAATTACGTTGAGTGTTACATTTCTTTTAAATTAATAATTCTCACCGGAGTGGATAAACAGTGCCACACAGTGCATTTTTTATACAGACCTTCAATAGTACACTTAACGTCTTTGTTTGTACATTATAGATCATACACTCATCTCACTTGCTTTTTGTGTGTTTAAATGTGACTAAACTCAGAGTTACATTATTCACATGCCTCTCAATACGACTAGCGTTTCATCTACCCGACCATAGCTATATTAGGACTCGTGTAAACACACTCTAAAACTGCCGGATTCGAAATAATAGAGTAGAAAATACAATCATAAATACATATGGATAAAAATGATTTAAAATAGCGGAAGCTATAATAAAAAAAACTGTCACTAACACTGACTCTGAACATGGCCATAAATTGATGATTGTGTTCTGAAAATAAAATATTCCTATAACTTTATACACATACATAAAAAACATGTATTTAAGTAAAACTAAATAATGAAAATCGTCTAAAACGTCGGATATACAGAATGTTTTGACACATTTTACAGTTTTGCGGCCAGAAATAATCTTGTACAAGCAGAATAAAGATTAAATAAAAACCTTAATCAATGTACTGTATACGTCGCCTTTAACGAAACACACACACACACAGACACACATACACACATACACACACAAACATACACAGAAAAAATATTTGTCTATTTAAGTGTATGTGCTAACGCGTAGTAAAAACATTAGATGTTTAATGTGAATGTAAGTATATGTAATCGAAAAATAATGAGGGTTAAGCGCATTAATATTTATCCATTGCTTTATCACTGGTGACACGTATCTGACCAATGAAACTATACATCAATTAACATACAGTCTTACGAATATTTTTAAATCCCTCGTCTCTGAAAGAAGCTTGTTAAAAGTGAAACTTGTTTGATTAAAAACACCTTTTTTCTTCTAGTTCTTTACATATTCTATTCATCTTGTCGGATTCCGTTCCATATATTCAACTTATATATATATATATATATATATATATATATATATTTGTGAATGCATTTTTGTAAGTATGTAATCACTAGTCTTAATTATTCGCTTTTATGTATCTGTTAGAACAAATGTCAAATCTTGAGTGATCAGAATTCTAGAAAACATTTTTTAGATCTAAGCAATCTCTGTCTACACACAATTCCACCGTTTCCCTTCTACCATACAATTTCCACAATTATGTAGTTTATGGGTTCTTCCAGTCAAAATCTCTTCCAATGAGTGTCATCTGAGTCTTTTATTCTAAAAGACATGTATTTTTTTAATTTTTAACTATCATTTTTTCTGATTTTATGTAGATACGACATTTTTTCCATATACTTCATCTTAGACAACTTCAGCATTCACGTAAAATTAAATTTATATTATGTATATGTTGAGAATACTTAACTTGCTTGTGATATAGAGCACCTTATGCCAAATTTGATAGAATTTTGATTTTATTCATTCGTTTGTTCTTAATTGCTGTTGTACCTAGTCCCACCCAGAATCGGGATAGTAACACCTGCTAAGTCCACAGCTATTGGCAAATAATGCACCTCCAGACAAAAATTAAAGCACTAGTACAGTATGAAAATATTTTTTATAGAAAATTCAAGCAATACATTTCTATAAAGAAATATCAAAAATGAACTTCTTATCGTAGAATCACCAGCAATACATTTTTGTTGGAAAATGACAATCAATACACAACTAAAAAGTATTAAAACTTTTTTTATAGTTAAATCACCAGCAGTACATTAGTAAAATATCCAATATTTATTTTAACATCTTCCAACTATATACGTAAAAAAATATGGTCAAAATATCTATTGTTAAAGGCATACAGATGCGTTCACAATATATTTAGTTGAAGTGTAGAAGACATAAAATTGTGTACAAAATATTTGGAATTCGGCATTAACTCATAGAGTTTGGTATGCTGAAAAACACATTTAACTAAATAACCTTCGACTAAGCAGTGAGATGTTAGTATCTGCGAGAATGTACATTATCAGTGATCATAATAACTTTCTTTTGATTCTGTTGAAAAGCGTTTCCATAAATCAATATCTGATTGTATGTTTTATTCATTCCTTTTAATAAATCGCTTTAAATTCGTTGTAGTTTATAGTACCTTACAATTCTGCTTAACTTTTCCACTTCATCTAAAGCGAATGATTGATTTGATTTTTTCACTCGTTGATATCGACTTTGTTGTCAAAGTCAGGAAGGATTCCTGTTCGTAAATTATCTAATGTTAAAAAAGAATACAATATTTTATTGTTTATATTGAAGAGCCTTCTCATTGTTTGATGATTTGTGATTTTATTTATTTGAATGTAATTTCCTAAGACTACACATGCTACAAATAGCTTTAAATTTATCATAATATCCAGTCTCAAATAACACCACATATCAATTCGGTTACTAAATGATTATATTTGATTATTTCAGGAGCAGAAATAAAAGCGCAATAGAATTATAATATTGTGATTTTTAGACATGGCGTAAACATTATAATTGAAAGGATTTGAAAAAAAACATTCGGCTGTTGTTTTTATTTACTCCCTAATTAATGTTTTATGTGATCATCGTTACAGTTTTTGTTACCATTGTACTTCGTTCTTTCTTTCTTTCTATCTTTCTTTCTTTCTTTCTTTCTTCTTCGTCTTCTTTTCTTTCTTTATCGCCTCCTTCTGTTTTTCCCTACTCTCATTCGATTTTTTCTTTTTTCTTCTTCCTCTCCTGCTTCTATTGCCTCTTCTCATTCTTCTTTTTTCTTCATCTACTTACTTTTCTCCTCCTCCCATTTCTTATCAATCTTCTTCTTATTTTTGTTCTTTTCCTTCACCTCCTCCTCCCGAGATTTCCTTTTGATTTCCTTTTTTATTTTTTAATTCATTCTTTTTTCATTTTCTTTTTCCTTTTTTCTACTCTTTTTCATCATTATGTTTCTTCTTCATCCTAATCTACTTACTTTTCCCCTCCTCCTCCTACTTTGTCGTCCTTTCCATTTTCTCTTCCTCCTAGTCTATATTCTTTTCCTTTTTTTTCTTCATATTCTTCTGATTTTTCTTCACCATCTTCTTCTCCTTCTTCTTCTTGGTGTCGTTAATTAACGGATCGTGGTTTAAAAAACGGTAAAACGGATAGAATGAGGCGATCCTTATTGAGCAGGGAATTACTGAAGCAACACAAGCGCACTCGCTTGTTCAGATGAAACGCATTTCTCCAGCCAAGAGGATCATTAAAATGATTTCTAACATAACTCAGCTTTCACATTACCGCCGCTTCACAGCCCGTTACTCTAGATACCCAATTAACAGAGGGCCACATATCTTCACTCACAACCGCCTTCACTTTGTTCAAAATATTTGCTTCTTGTCTTTTGTCATCATTTTAATTCCTAACTTTTCTAAGAACGTTTAATGCCAAATGTATATGTCACATACGTAAATGCTTAACAAACTTGTTTCGCTAGATCAATTACAAACAGCCAGCTTGATCCATATTGAGTGCTCCATAAACTTGACTTTGAGCCACATCTAAGTTACGCTTAGTAAATGGCTACATGCGTAGGTAGGAATGTATCTAATTATGTAGCCAGCTGATGAACACAAACCAATTTTACAGAATAAATATATTTTTGGTATTATCTAACATTCCAGTTAATGCACTTAATTCAATATTGAATCAATTGCTAAAAAAGTTTTTCTCAACTGCTAAAAAATAGTTTCACTGTGCATTGTAAGACGATTATTCTCTACAGAATTTATATTACATAACCGTAAGTAAGTTTCGTTCATGAATAAATTTTTGCTACATATAAACGGTCAGGTGTTCTGTCTATTTAGTTTGAGCTCCTGGATAATATCCAAAGAAGAACCAGCAATTTTATCAGTCTTGATCTAGCGGCTCGGTTTCAATCCCATTCCCATCGTCACAAGATTGCGGCTCCATCTCTTTCAAATAATTGTTCTAATGAGCTTTTCTCTATGGTCCCTAGATTTATTAAACTTTAAGGGAAATATTAGAAGGCCGTCGTGATCTCATCAATTTACAATTCATATAGCCGTAAATCCTATGCTAATGGTTTGTTTTCTTGCATTTCTTGCTTGTAGAAGTATCTTACATCTCCATGCTTCCCAACCAACTTTAATCAGTAAAAGAAATTCTCTTTTCTCTTTTGTCTTCCCGCTTATTTGTTATAATTCTACTTTTAATTCTGACTTACCTAGCAATGTCTTAGAGGCTTTTTCCTTTTAATAAACTGAAACAAATTATATATATATATATATATATATATATATATATCGCCCGAAGTAAGGCAGTTTACTGCCAGTAGTGATCAGGGTGTTACATAGGAGGAAAGTTATGAGAAAAAGTGACAGGTTATAGGGGTGTCAGGCAGTGAGTAAAAGAAGAATAAGAGTATGGATGATAGTGGAATGGACGGAAAAAAGAGCAAGTGAGAGAGAGAGAGAGGATGCAAGTTAGTTAGATAAGAGATCACTATTGACTTTACATTTAAATTCTTGAAGATTTTAACTGTCGGGAGTGCAATTAAACGTAAGGGAATTCAACAGGCGTGAAGTGCTATTCAAGTAGCTGGTGGAGCAGAATTTGGCTTTACATTTTATTAGTTTCACAGTAAAATGGTGGGACCTAGCTGCTAATCTTGTGGCTCGAGTAAATTCATATATAGGAGTCACCAGTGAGCTAAGTTCATCTGAGTTCTGCTCGTGAAAGTATTTATAGAAGAGACACAGTAAAGCCACATTGCGCCAGTCAGAAAATGACTGTATCTGTGCTGACATATTGGGATCGATCACATTAGAGATTCTCCGTTGGCTATTTTGTCAAGGACCGCTTGATGGATAGCACGGGCACACGACCAGATATGGGAGCAGTATTCAATGCACGTGCGGATGATAGATTCATATATGTGCAGGATGGTTTAAAGCGGGAAAATATGTTTACACAGAGCATTGACCTTCTTAGCAGCGGATTGATCTATGGATTCTATAGAGTCATTCCACTTGAGGTCTGTTGTGATGGCTAACACGTGGATGCGCAGTGTTTTTCTTTCAGGGAGACTAGCCTGATTAATGTTCATGGGGGTAGAAGCGATTGTCTGTGGTGGTTAATAGATAGGAGCTTCGTTTTGGAAGCATTAAAATTCAACAGCCATTTCTTACTCCAGTCCACGACTGATTGGGTGTTCTTTTCAAGCTCGGCAGCGAGGTTTACTTTGTTGACCTCGTCAGATTTTTGATCAAGGCGAGAGTTAACCGTACTGTTGTTGGCGTATAATTGGGGATATTATTACATCGGGAAGATCCTTAATGTAGATCAGGAAATGCGTAAGACCTAGAATAGTTTGTTTAAAACACACCCGTTCGTATTATATTATTGAGAGGGATGTCCGTTCAATACTACATTCATTGTGCGATTTGAAAGGAATGACTGGATTAGGTCAAACAATTGTCCAGTTAGGTATTATTAGATCAATTCCAGTTATTAACTACGTGTTAGGCTACAGGGTTTTCATTGCCTCTTCATATATTCAATGAGTTACGAAATATGAATTCATGCATATATACACATACGCAAAAATTTGGACACATTTACAGATATATGTATGAATTTATAACATTTTAATTTTTATTTCCTCTGAACTTTCTAATTATAAGAGATGATTGAAAAGTCAATCCTAATTTTAAAAATTCACTGACACTTATTAAAACGAACCGCCGAAGAAAAGAAAAGTAAAAAATTCGGTTTATTAATAAGCGTCTTAGTTCAATTTCAAGAGAAAAGACATGAATTACAAAAGGAATTGCAGATTTTGTTTGAGCTCTTTATATAAAAAAATATACTTTTTACTTTTAAATAGGCACTTAATATTCCCTTTTAAAGTTATATTTAAATAAATGCACCACACACACACACACACACACACACATAGAGAGAGTGAGAGAGAAAGAGAAGAGGGATGTATATATATAGGTAGTAAAAGAGAGGGTTTAATATATATATATATATATATATATATATATATATATATATACAGATAGATAGACTAAGTAAAGAAAATGTAGGAGAAAAGTGTCTTTAATCTAACATGTTTCACTTGAACAAGATAGATAGATAGATAGATAGATAGATAGATAGATAGATAGATAGATAGATAGATAGATAGATAAAGGAGAAAGTTTGATATATAAATGAATATATATATATATAGAGAGAGAGAGATCGATAGAGAAAGAGAGAGAAGCTGATAGATAAATGGAGATAGATAGACAGATAAAGAGAGAGAGTTTGATAAATAAATGAATATATACCATATTCAGACAGATAAAGAGAGAGAGTGTTCGATAGATAGATAGATAGATAGATAGATAGATAGAAAGAAAGAAAGAAAGAAAGAAAGAAAGAAAGGAAGAAAAACAAATAAATAGCTAAAGAGAGAAAGTGAGAGAAAGAATTATAACCAGACGTTATTTGCGTTATACATATATCTAACGTTTAAGTTATTGACTTCTAATAACGGGATGTGCGTTGTGGTAGATTGGATATCGAATAGGAACAACAAATCGGGGTGGAGAGTTCGAATTCCTGTTGAATTTCGTGTATTCACTTACGCGCAAATACCATTGGGAAAGTTTTAATATGTATATTCTCTTCAGTTATGGGTTAAATAATATGACAGTTTGGGTTCTACAGCCAAACAGTCTACTGCAGAAAGCAATGGCAACGTACTGTGGGATAGTCTTTATCCCAGTCAGCGATGTCTCTTTCGAGACATGATCGTCCAAAGCGTGTATCACGTATGGCACTTAACTGAGTGACTTCTAATAACGACCATGAAACATAACTTTTCATATTTTAAATGTTTTCTTTTAGTTACTTCATCTCTGCATATTAGTAAAATATTATTGCTTATCATATATGGTTGTTCATATTTACCTATCTTTCTCGAATCTATGAATAGCAATGGGCATTTCCTTCTTAATGGAAACCTAGCTCCGTTTTTTTTTTCAAAACTGTTATACTCAAATAAGATTAATACATTTAGTCATGCCTCTGATTAGCTAGAATACAAAAATAGGCCTACATATTCTACCGATTATTTCTGAAATGAAATCCCGACCTTATGCTCATTATTTAGTTCTTAAAGGAGATAGTTCTTCATCAGATCTTATTGACTAGCATTAAAAAATCTGAAAAAAATCTAACAAATATCAATAAACCTGTTGCGGAGTTTTGTTTGGTAGATATTATTTAGCTTTTATCAGAAAGATATGAAGTAGAAAAGTTTGCGCTTGAACTTGTAGAAGGGCTAAGAGTCCCTCAAACAATTAATAAAAAGTAAAATGCACTACAAATAAACTAAAATAAACTTTTATTTATTTTCGTAAAAAAAATAAAATAATTAAATATTTCTTTGTACAAAAATGAAGTTGTCCGTAAAGCTGTAAAAAAGGAAGAAAGAAAGGAATTGGGAATGTGAGAGGGAAAGGTAGGACGATGTGTAGCGAGCGAGATGAGAGAAAGAGAGTTTGAAAGAATGTTTGCTGATCCGTGGTACTGCCTGTTGTGTAAAATGCTGGATTCTGTGTGTGTGTGTGTGCACCAAGCTGTCGCGTGACCTTTTGGTGTGAGCTGGTTGCTCAGCCCCCTGCTCTGCTGAGAGTTTCTACATTCCTTTTATCTGGATCTTGAGGCTCCAGGGAGATCAAGAAATGTGTTTCTTATGTCGAGCCCTGATTGGTCAAAAAGTCAAATTTTTGACCACGTGTGTGCTTTCCACTACGTCCGAGCTTTTGGGTGCGCCGTTCTTGTTTTTGACCCCACAGGGTATGGTAAGGGTTGAATTCCCGCGCAATTTTATTAATTTGAGATACACGTGGTGTGAATTAATTTTTATTGTGTGTGTGTGAGGAAAATAAAATAAGAAACAGCACAAACTAATCTCGAGGAAAAAATTATTTTGCGCGTGTAAAGAAAGATTTTCTGAATAACATTGCCAACAAAAGATGTATTATAAAGCAACAATTTAAAGATACAAATATATAATATGAAGTGGTGTGTAAAGAACGAATGTGCAGAATTTTATGTGCAAATTCAGAGTTCAAGTTTCATTATTAACAATGTTGAAATGTTCAATGTTCATGTATCAAATTAACCATGTTTGAAAATGATTTTTAAAAAAATTAAAAAGGCGATATGCAAAAATATTAGGAAACACGAGTTCTCTACCTTTAAGCGTTATTGCAGGTTGAATTTTTTTTTTTTTGTAAATCTTCTGATGAATTTTACGATTTCTTGCTTTGTACTAAAATTGATGGAGTCGTCTTGCAGAAGTTTTTCTTCCTAGTAATGTGGAATTTTAATTGGTATATTTTAGAATAATCTACAATTATTTTTTGATGTTGTTTGTTTTCTGAGCGGGAAGTTTCGATCCCATTATAATAGTTACTGCTGAACTGGTGTTTTTGACATCTGTTTCAGTTTGCAGAGAATTTCACTACTTTTAAAGCATGTTGCTGGTTCGATCTCGATGATACGATGTCTTTCCTCATTGGCGAATTCTAGGCGCGCTTTTGTTTAAATATTGAGTACCCCACGTACTGTAACAGGATGATTTTGGCGGGGAATTTAAAATTCCTGGAACGCTGAATTCCTAGAATGGTGTGATCTCGAATTAACCAATCACCGATTAATACTAAGGTTTATTACGCTCTCTATTCACCTGGGAACAGGTTTTGATGTACGATTTCCGTTTGGCACTACCAAAAGAATTAAATTAGTAATTTTTCATATTTTTTTTATATTCACTCATATTTCAAATTCAGGATGAGCTGTAACAGACATTTCATTAGAAGACTTGCAGCTAAAGCAAAAACTAAAGTGTATAGCTCACGTAGTTAGAAAGGAACGACCTAATCAAAATTTTGATCAAGAAATTAATGATAACATCACGTGCTTGCCTTGGTAATATATATATATATATATATATATATATATATATATATAATGCAAACTTATCACTATACACGTTTCGAAAAACCCTTCGCCTATATACGCGGAAGGAAAAAATGGCTGTAAAAAAGAGCTAAGCACATGGGCATCAACCAAAGCGATTTAGATCGAGCCAGTACATACCCCAAAGAAAATAAACGTGACAAGTAATCAATAACAAAAAGCGCTCAATACGGAAGCAGAACAGAATAAGTAACTTAACATAGTGAGCCAACAAACCAATGTTCCCCCTAAAACGTTAGCCAACCTTCCCTGAAGATCCGTTTTAGGTGAAACCTTTGTAGGTTTGTTGGCTCACTATGCTAATATATATATATATATATATATATATATATATATATATATATATATATATATATATATTACATCTGTAAATCAACTTAATTTTATTAATGTTGACAAGCTCAAATGTCAAACTATATTAGATAAAAACAGGACTACTTGGAGATCAGAAACAATAAAAATGCAATGAAACTATGATCATTTTTAATGAGAATGTACTTTATTTCATTTAAAAATAAATAAATATTGCATTCATCAATAAGATATATTAAGGACGCTATTATCTTGAGAAATTTTAAAAGATTACTGTTAAACTTTTAAAAATTATAGTTAAAAAGATTTATAGTATTAAATCATTTAAAATGTTGTATAAATTTTAGTATTGCAGATGGTATGATTATTGAATAAAAACTGTACATATTAGTCCTAAATGGAAAAGTTTACTATAAATCATCAAACAGCAAAACTTTTTAAATAGTTCTAATTTTCTTTTTCTTTTTTCTATATATGCGGGTTTTGTAAGTATGGGTGACTTTATGAAACATTATCAGGAAATAAGAAGGAAAACTATAGTAAAATTTAAGCCAACATATCTCAGATTCAATAAAGTATGAAATTACGAGTAATATTTTTCTCGAGTTTTAAGGTTAGAGAGTATTTAACCATAAAAGTAATTGTTTTCGCGTCATTTTCTTTAATATATCTCTATTATAAATCTCCATCGAACAACATTTAAATTGTCAACACAACATTGTCCGGATAAAAACATCTAATCTTTGGTTAAAAAATAATTTCTACGATATTTTATATAAATAAATATTTTATTTCCAAGTCTGTTTATTTATGTTTCAAATCACTTAATATTCTTCTAGTAAATTTTCAGAAATGTACATTTTATTTTTGGATCAATTAATAAAAGAAAATTACTGCGAAGAAGGCGTCTGAAAAAATTTGTAAATCAGTTATTTTAGCCCCCTCCCATAAAAAAAGTCTTTCCAACCATTTTCTTTTAGTTTCTGTAAAAGAGAGAACTACCTTACTCATTGCAAATATTAAATTTATTCTATTAACTTGTAATTAGAACAAAAAGCAAAGCTTCAAGTAAGTTTCTAATTATAAACCAAATGTTTAAAATCACTTTTCTTGAGTTCCCTATATATACAAATATATATATATAGACAGAGCCAATTTCCACGACGAGCCTTAGGGCAAAACTGTGGTAGGTTGCTGGCTCCTGCTTAAATTTTCTGTCTTTGATCTTCTTTCATATTGAGCGTTTTAGTGTTAGGGTTTTCGTCTTGCGTTTTTTTTTCTTTCTTACGAGTGCTTGACTTTTTGTTCATGTACTTCGTTTGTTTCATTTTTTACTTCCTCTTCTTTTCCCTCCGAGTTCGTTCTCAGTGGGTTGTACAAGACAATTTAAATTATATCTTAATTAATACTAGTTTCGGCAGAGTTAGTTCTGTTACTATTGGTATTGTTATTACTGTAGTTAATATTATTACAAATATATATATATATATATATATATATATATATATGTGTGTGTGTGTGTGTGTGTGTGTGTGTGTGTGTGCGCGCGCGCAACACACGTTAATTATATAGAATTTTCTTTATTGTTTCATAATATAATAATGTCAAGACTACAAAATATTACCTTTTATGCAAGATATTTTTCGTCAGCACTGGATCGGGTTCAGCAAAAATATTTTGATTGCACTAAACTGCGTTCAATCTTCTACTATAGACCATGTTCCTTCAGGACGTAGGCCCTCCCAGTCTGCGTATCTTAGCTCTTATCGCCCTTTTTCTCCTGTTACCCCACCCGAAATTGGCTCTGTCATCAAGTTGCTCATGTCCGTCAAGTATATTACACAAAGGTATCCATTGTTTTTCTTTCCCTCTGTCTGGCCTGTGAGTATCAGATTCTCCAAGACCTTTTTCTTCAGTACATGTCCCAGAATTTTGTCTTTCTTTTCCTGAAGCTCAGTGTTGATTTCCTTTTTGTTCCCAATATTTCCACAACCTCATCATTGCTATCATGATCTATTTATGATATCTAGACATCCTTCTGTAGAACCACATTTCAGTTGCTTTTTCCTTCATCATTGATGATATTGTCTAGCATTTACTACCATACTGAAGAAACAGACATCGCATAGCAATCCAGTAAATTATTCTTTGTTTCTAAGGAAATTCTCGTATCTCTCAATACTTTCTCAGTTTTTGCAATGGGACCTTTACCATGTCAATCCGCTTCCGGATTTCAGTGTTGCACTTTCTATTATCTGTTAGAACACTTCACTTCCAATGATATTTAAATTTTTGTACCTGCTTTTTTTTATTCCTCAACTGTAATTGACATTTTAGGCTCCTCTGTCTTCATTACCTAGTTTAAAACCCCTTTTGTGTCTAAAGCTATGGAATTTGGTTATTTTATGAAACCTCCTACAGTACATTGTTTAAACAAAAGAAAACAAAACGAAATTTCGTATTCACTTGCGTGCATTTAGTAGAAAATTCTGCAGTTATAAAACAAGGTTTTTCGTTAATCAAAATAAAACCACTTTTCGTAAATCAAAATAAAACAAATCTTTTCTTAAAAATATAAAACAAAACTGTAAAAGAAAATATAACACGATCTTTTGTAAAACAAAATAAAAGAAGCTTTTTTGTAAAACAAAATAAAAACATGGCAGTTCTATTTCACAAAAGGTGTTTATATTTGGAAATTTCCTTAATTTTCTCAAATCATCTCATTTTCCTGTTCATATTCCAAATACCATTTCTTTCGTATTTATTTTTCCTTTCCCACCTTCTCACGTTCTTCCTTTTCTAGCCCTGTCTGAAAATAGTTCTTTCACTTATCTCTATTCTGTAAACAATATAGAAATATTATAAACCGTTTAGCTTTGTCTGAGAACAAACCCGCTTAGCTAGATTTCTCAGTAAATCTGGGTTGTAAGCTTCAAACACTTGGCTAAATAAATACTAGCAATCATTAACTCAACGCAAATAAGCGGTTAGTAAACAATGTAAAGTTAAATTTTTAATTTTTTTCATATATCAGTTAATTATTTATTATACATAAACTTTTATAATTATACATATTTATCCCTTAGCTACAAAAGTGTTATAATGCACAGTTTGGTAATAAAAAAAAACGGTAAAAACGGTTGGAAACTTATTCGTGGAAGATAAATCCATTCACTTATTATAGCAAAACCAGGACTGATAGAAAATAATTAGATATCAGTTTTAGGTAATTGGATAAAGATGTAATGAAAAGTTGTGTCCCTTTGAACAATGAATGCTATTTTCTTTAAAAGGATTTATTTGGCGTAAACTGGTTATTTTTTAATATTTTGCTTTTAGAGGTCTACAATTACTGGCCTCCGTTAGAAGCGGTATAATATTGTTTATGACGCACTTCCTTTTTTATTTCAAGATGGCTATCATTATCTATTCTGTTATCGTTCTTATTCTTTAGTTTCCATCTTAATTTTTACTGTTTCTTTTTTTAGTTCATTTTCGAACATTAACAAGTCAAATTCTCGCTTTCCAGGTTTTTTTATTTATTTTACAGATTTTATTGTGCCGTTCGAGATTATTTTTTCTCTAAACAATTTAATGCTTGATTTGTTTTACTCTTTCATTCGTATGTCCATTACTCCCATTAATTTGGCAACAAATTTAGTTCTATTTCAGGTATGACAGGAATAAATTTTGTAATGATTTTAATTACAAAATATAATACGTACTGTAATATAAAAAACTTCCATATTTTTGTAATGCACGATTATTGATGCGTTAAACTCGTGTATCATATTAACAAATTTTGCCCTTTTTAGTAATGTATCTCATTTTAACTCAAGGAATAGGATAAAGTCACTCATAAACAAGGGGTTACTGAATATGAAAGAATCGGATAAAAAACAAAGCAACATTATTATGTAGAGGAACAAATAAAACAACATGAATTAAGGAGACAGATAATAAGGATTTAGATATTGTATCTAAATTTTTGATGATTAAATATAAGTGGTAAGCAAACAGCCAGAAAAGAGTAGAAGGAGAGAAGTAATTGTCAGCATAAAATTCATGGCTACATCTGCTTGGAAATCTGATACTCACAGGACACATTGAAGGCAAGCGAGGAAAACTTTGCAAAAACAATAAATGGATGACAGACCAAAAATTATTAATAACTACAAAGAACTAGAAATTGTAGGAGCCATGATCGACTGCGTTCTGAAAGTTCACTGAACATAGAAGAAACATAATGGAATTCAAATATTTATTGTTGAAAGATTTCATTTACGGTGATTTCATTTGTGAATCTAGCTGTGTAATACATTACCTAAACTTCATTTCTAGTCTTATGGACATTGCTTTCTTTCTTCATTCATAACCATGTTTCTTTTATGCTTTGATTATTGTCTTCTAGTGGCTTGTAAAATTTCAAAGTATTAGATTTTTAGTGGATTTAATCATCTGATTATAATCATATAATATAGATTATAGACCATCTACTGTAAATTTGCGATCAGACTCTCACAAAATTTTACTATTCCTGGCAGAACTTGTATTAGGATAGTGTGGGATATCTACTAAGAAAAGTAATGGAAAGAAGGAGAATCTACTTTTATTCGGCTAGATTAGAACAAAAATCAGCATCCCTTGATCGTGCGCAAACGTTTTCCGATGATGTTCTTAAGGATGAAACACGTCAAAATAAAACTCATTTCAACTTTGTCATACATTTTCCCCCAATATTTTTCTTGATATATAAATACACACACACACACACACACACACACACACACACATATATATATATATATATATATATATATATATATATATCATTAAAAAGCAGTTTAAGGAGGGTTATTTAGTCTTGGTTAGCAAGCTGTTTATTAGAAAAATAATTGAAATATAATCACAAACATTGGTATTTGTCTATATTTCTGAGACGAGGTATTATTTACATTATTTGGACTATTGTCCTCATCCTTGTAGCTATTTGTGCGAATGTGTTTCCATTTGTCTGTAAGAACATTGTTGGTTAGTTACTGTGACTTGATCCGAAGAGTTGTGAGTTCAATATCAGTCTACAACACTGGTGAACAAGTACATTTCATGGTTAGAGCGAGATAGTTCAAGATTACCAGGAGATGCTCAACGCAAGGAATTAAGATCATATACCTCAGTAATTGTAATAAAATGCTTGGTTCTCATTGTTTGGTCGTCATCGACAGCATATTCTAATATATGCTATCTCTCTATCTCTTTCTCTCTCTCTCTCTCTCTCTCTCACTATCACACACTCTCACGAATGCGTGTATATGTAGGAAAATTTTTTATCTATGCATAGATATCATTTTTATTATCATTTTCACGACATTTATTGCCTTATAAGTTCCGACCGTCTTCAGGTGATATATGCTGGAACCTTTAAACAAACTCTTGAGAGAGAAAGAGACAGACAGACAGACAAACAGACAGACAAACTTGTTTTATATATTCTACGCTTGTAGAGGAATACTTTTCACTACTGAATATAAAGCTGTTGCACACAAAAAAAATTTGGATATGGAAATGACCACTGGCTGATGTCTGTTGCTTTCTATGTAATCTGAGAATGATTTTTCATAAAAAATATGTCAACATTGACGGATGACGAGGTGAAATCTTTGAAATATAGAAATTCCTTGTCACAATGTAATTTAAAGTAATTTTAATTAAAAAAACAAATTTAATAATATATATATTAATTTTATATCTCATAATCTTAGTATTCGGTTAAATCTACAGATAGATTATATATTCATATATAATCTATCTTATTAAAGATTTTCAAGATAAAATGATGAATTGAAATTTGTGACGTTTTTAAATTCAAATTGGTAGCTGATCTAAAATAAATAACCTACATTCTGTTGTTTACTGGGCCAAGGAAAGGCCTGTTAATGATGAAGTAATCAAAAAATAAATCTTCTCTCTATCTGTCACTTGAAACCGCCCTTCCTCCCTCCAATCACTCATTTATAGTTATTCGTTTGGCCTTCTCAGTCAGAAATTTTGACAAGAACTGGAGGAAATGCATGGAATCTATTCGCAGGTCTGCTGCTAAAAGTTTGATTCACTGTTAGATAGTTTTTCTCCCCTGAATAGGACTTACATATTTCTAAGTCTTTCATCAGTCAATCATTTGAATATTGTGACCTAAAGTGATCTGGTGTTTTGCCGTTTAATTAAGAATTCCTGTGTGAAAAATATTATTGGTCTTGGTCTGGTGTCTCGGCTTCAGTTACTTTCACATCGCTTTAAGAAATTTATGAATGTAAGTGCATTACTAAATTGTCAGCAAGGTCTCATCAAATAACTGTTAAATTTGGCATAATTAAAATATAATCTATGCTTAGAGTTTATTTTCCCGCACTTCTCTCTCTCTTCTGGCTGCATACTTTGCAGCCATCTTTGATATTCAAAAATTTAAATGCACTGTCAGTCGTTACTACTGTCTTCTTGCTTGATCTTTTATTGTTCTTGTTCTTTAATTATGTTTTTTTTATATTCTTTCACACATTGCTTAGTAGATTTGCTGCCGTTCACGGAGTGATAAGATTAAAGAATTCGGAATCACAAACATTGCCAAAAAAGAACAAAAAACAAAACGTAATTAAATGACAATAACGAGAAAAGTTTTCTACATGTATGTACCACAGAGACTGTTGGAATAAAAGGCATTCCACGAGAAGTTCGTATTTGTGCATCATTGAGAAAAGAAAGTACCTTTCTGCTGACAGAAAAGTAGACATCAATGAATAATCATTCAGCCATTCTGAGGAAAAGAGACAGGAATGCACTTATTTAAGTAAATGGAATTTTAAAAAATAACGCATTATTTTTTTCAAATAGTAATTTTCCATGCATATAATGTTTCAAATAAGTTTCTGTAATGAATACTTTTTTATTTAATGTAAAACAATAATACAATGCAGAAAAAATCGTGTTGAAGGATTTACATATCCTGAGGATTCCATTTTTGGTGCACACATATCATTGATTCATTATGACAGAAATAATACACACAAACACCATATATGTATATATGTATATAATCATATATGAAAATATATGAGGTTTCACAAACACACACAATATCTATAAATATTTTTTAATAAAAATATATATTTTGATGCATGATATGCTTATAGGTAAAATATATAATATTAGAAATAGAGTGCGTGTGATTACAAAAGTAGACACTGAGGTAAAAAAAAAGAGTGGGTGACAGACTGTTCCATGCTTGATGTCAATCTTCAGAAATGGCCTGAAAATTACATGTGTGTGTGTGTGTGTGTGTGTGTGTGTGTGTGTGTGTGTGTGTGTGCAGGCTTCATTAAATATAATAAACACGCTATTATGGTTATATTTGTTATATTTTATGTGATTTATCTAATCTGTCATTTTTATTGAAAGTGGTATAAATATAGATTACTGCCCCCCCAATATATATACATTCATATATATATATATATATATATATATATATATATATGATTGTCTGTGTGTGTGTGTGTGTGTGTGTGTGTGTGTGTGTGTGTGTGTGTGTGTGTGTGTGCGTGTGTGCACGCGTGAATCGAATACATATTACGAAATTATATGATAAATTGCAAACAATTTATGTGTGACGTGTTTGGTTGGTTTAGGAGTCATTGGCCCTAACTGATGTTTAAAGTATTGGTAGAAATTTAAAATTTAAATTTTACAAATTATTTTCAATATTTTGCCAAAACGTAATGTGTCACATGATTTTTTTTTATCTATCTTTGATATATATGTAATGATTTACTTTTTCATTTTTCAATTTTCATATTCTGCCATAAGAAAAGAAAACTTACTTTAGAAGAACAAAGCAGGCAGTTTTTGTAATACAGGTTTATAGTATTTTCTGATGTCAACAAATTTTAGCGATACATCTCAAAAATAAATTTTCATTTTGTGACTAGGTGTATTGTGAGCCAAGAAGTTTAACTTGTCGCACTTTAGTTGAATCAATTCTTACATAAATTCACCATATTAAAAATGGATATATCCAAGAATCACATAAATATAGATATCCTACATTCACTAAAGGAAGCGATGGTGACATCAGCAAACCACATTGCCCCAAAGGAAATCATATGTAGAAGAAAAAACGAGTGGATGACTGAAGAGATTCTCTATATGATGCAAAGGAAACAAAAATAACACCAAAACATGAAAGAGAATACATGAAACTACACAGGGAGATAAGGAACAAATGCAGACAGTGTATAGAGGAATTGTTCAACAACTAATGCGCAGAAGTAGAGACACTGGGCAGGACCAATAAAGCAGAGATGCATAAAGTGATAAGAGAACTGACAGGACAAAAAAAAACTGTTCCTCAAAAGGATGCATAAAATCCAAGGATGAAATGATAATATTGGAGAAAGAGGAATATTTCACCGATGGGAAGGGTATATAAAGGATCTTTTTTATGACAGGAGAGAGCAACCGTGAATACGCAAACAGGTGGATGAACTGGAAATATTAAAGTCTGAAGTGGAAGCTGTAATGGCTAAACTGAACAGAAAAAAGCAGCTGGTCCAGATGGCATAATAATAGAATTGCTGATAGCCCTGAAGAATTCGGTATAGAAAAAATTACCGAAATAATAAATGAAATTTATAATAGTAGAATAATAAGAGACGAACTATGCAAGTCGACATTTATAGCACTGCAGAAGAAGACAGGTGCAAACGAGTGCGAACTACACAGAACTATCAGCTTAATGAGTCACATTACAAAACTTATTGTCAGAATCCTGATGAATAGATCGAGGAGCAGAAGCAGACCAGGGATAGGACAGGAACAGTGCGGGTTCGTCAAGGACACTGGAACAAGGAACACCATATTTATGATTAGGATGCTCTCCGAAAGGGCAATACAAATGAAGAAGGACATGTACCTATGTTTTATTGATTATGCGAAGCCATTCGACAAAATACGACACAAAGAATTGATGGAGATTCTCAGCGCCTTTCATATTTTTGGGAAGGGCATCAGGTTAATCAAGAACCTTTACTGGCAGCAAACTGCCCGCATTCGGACAGGTAAAGATTTCAGCAGATTTACAAAGCTAGATAGAGGCGTAAGACAAATGTGTCTTTTCACCGGACCTTTTCAACTTCTACAGCGAGAATATTTTGAGGACCCTAGATGCTACACCAGGATTTGTTATTGGAGACCACAACTTGAACAACATAAGGTATACAGATGATACAGTGCTGATTGCAGACATGGAAGGAAAACTATCAGAACTTCTATAGAAGGTAGCTGTGGAGAGAACAAAAAAAGAATTACAAATAAACATAAAAAAACTGAATGCATGGTCATCTGCAAAAAGAGAAACCCAAAATGTTAAATATACGTGGAGGATACAAGAATCAAGCAAATACAAAAATTTACATACCTGGGAAGTGTTCTAAAAAAGATGTAAAGTGAGACACAGAGATCCGATGGCGAATTGGCATGTCAAAAGGCGCGTTCCAGAAGCTGAGTAAAGTAATAAGACACAGAAAAATTCACTAGAAAAAAAGAAGAGTGCTAGATTGTTATGTGATATCAGTTCTTCAGTAAGGCAGTGAATGCTGGACAACATCATCGAGAATGAAGAAAAAATTTGAGGCAACGGAAATATCGCAGTGCAGAAGGATGCTACGGATAAAGTGGACCGAACATGCGAACAACGATAAGGTTCTCGAAAGAATAGCAACGAGAAAAAAATTAATAGTGATCATCAGGAAGAGAAAACTGAAGTTCCTGGGACATGCAATGAGGAAGGAGGGCTTGGATAACCTGACACTAATAGGCCAGATAGAAGAACAAAAGAGACAGAGGAAGTTCACTAGATAAAGTATTTGAAGGGCCTGATCAAGTGGTTTCCGTAACAGGGGGTTGTGAGGTGTAACAGGCGAAAACATACTAAGAGCCACCAGGGATTGGAAATGATCCAGACGGCCTTCCACTTTTATTAGTAGTCTAATGTATATAGATGATATTTAAGTTTGAATTATTAGGATATTATACAAACATATAATGTCATGAAAAAAAAAAGGATTTTTCTATTTTGATGTGTAGTTAAATTTGATTTTTAACCAATCAGAATTCAATCAGCATATTATTTGTTACCAATCAGAAAATAATAAGTTTTACATTGCGGGTTTGAAGGAAGATGAGTTCTGCTACATCAGATGTCGATTACATAAATGATGATAAAAAGGACTTTGACAAACAGAACTTTTGGTCAAATTTTCTAAAGTATATTTAGAAAAAAGTATCCGGACATATTCAGCCAAGTATTTAGATTAATGAATCCAGCAGATAACAATCTCCAATGTTCCTGTTTACCTCTACATTGTATTTTCTTTTTAAAACTCATAGATCAATATATGTCATTTGTGCGCCTAAGACATATCCAAATATATTCTGTTGATAGTACAAATAATTAGTTCAATTGAATTGCAACAAACTACCATTATCGTTTAAAAATTCCATCACGCACACGTGTACATTCTCTTAAAGTCGCCATTAAAGAAAATATTCTATCTCAAAGAGAAGAGATTTTCGATATTAGATATATTGTAAACAGGTAATGTTCTGCCACACACCCTCACACAAACATATGTGTGTGTGTGTGTGTGTGTGTGTGTGTGTGTGTGTGTATGTGTGTGTGTGTGTTTGAGTATGTGTGTGTATGCAACAAATGGAGACGGAGATATAAAGAAGCTAAATCACAATTTTTTCTTTTCTATTAATTAAATATATAATACAAATATATTTGTCTGTCTGTCTGTCTGTCTCTCTCTCTCTCTCTATATATATATATAATTGTGTGTATGTATATATATGTATGTATATATATATTTATGTGTATATATATATATATATATATATATCTGTTATATATATATATATATATATCTGTTTATCCATCTTTATATCAATATATAAATGTATATATAAAAGTTAATAAAGAAAGAAGAAAATGTTAAAAAACGTACAAAACATTAATTTAAAACAGTACTCAATATAGAAATAGAGCTAAGAATTTTTATTATAATTAATTGTTTAGAACAATATTGTTCTTTCGATGGTTGAAACAAAATGTACACTTTTGTATTAAATTGTACATTGTACATATACTAAATTATAATTTAAATAAAAATAATTATATATATATATATACTGATATATCTATCTGTCTACATATACATATATATATATATATATATATATATATATATAGATAGATAGATAGATAGATAGATAGAGAGAGAGAGAGAGAGAGATAAAAAGAGCCAACAGCTTTACATTTACGGATTTAAAACAATGTATTTTGAGCATAATATAATCATATAATTGAAATTGTTTTTTTAATTAGAAATACTTTGTGAAACGGACATTTTTATACTTCGAGATTTCTACCTCGTTATCAGTCAAGGTTACATCATAGTTGTGAAAAGTTTCTTATTTATAGATATGCAATAACATGAAAATTTATGTGTGTGTTCAATTTAACTAATCAGAATAGAGATTCAATTTAAATTTGAAAAAAAATTATTTGAGAAAATCCCTGATTTCTTCTTTCAAAATTTAACGGCCAAAGTGTCAACCTAATTTTCAACACAGTCTAGACATTAGTTTTAAATTTTGTCTACCCACACACACACACACACACACACACACACACACACACACACACATATATATATATATATATATATATATATATATATATATATATACGGAGAGATATCTCATATTTTTATTAATTCTCTCTCTATATTTATATTAGAAAGATAAAGTTTGTGATTTACCATCCAATACACACACTGATACTGACACACATTTATGTGTGTCTGTATATATATATATATATATATATATATATATATATATATATATATATATATATTCTAAATTATAAATACAGTTATATTTTATGCGACAATTGATATTTATATTATTTCCGTCTCTATTATTAATATTCCTCAACAAATGATGTACGCAGTTTTTACTGAAGCAGGGACATATATTTTCTTTACCAATATTTCTAGAAATCGGCTGTCGATAGAAATAATAAACTTTTTATAATAAATAAAAATGGTGCGTCTTTTTCAAATTTGGAAACAAAGAAAAGAGTACTGGGTTGTACAGTGATGACCGTTGTCATATTTATCAGAGAATGCTGGAAAATCTACACAAAGACGAAGCAACATATATGCGGCTCTGCAGATGAATATTGAGAAATACTATGGGACGAATAAGTGAGCAATGACGAGGTTTTGGCGAGTTTGGAAACAGAAAGTGTTGTGTGATCTCCTTCTGTTTTTTGATAATGGACTCGACTTGAGTATACATATACCTCTGCAATAGTGCGAGGTGGCAGTTACTGTGACAGCAGTGGAATTGATCCATAAGTTACCAAGATTTACCGAAGTTACATAGAGACTACCGCGTCAGTAGACATAGTAGCTCTGATCTCAACACAGCCAGAATAGTATTACACGGATATACTAATTCCAGCACGGCTTCACTTCAAAGACTTGTATATATAAATTCTTACTAATTGTATTCCTGGATGACTAAACTGCGTTAGAGTTATAGTTTTACGTTTAATATAACCTATATTCTATCTCAATATTTTTTTTATTTTTCATTATTTTGAGCGATTCCTCACTCGGAACCACAACAACTTGGCGACGAAGATTCGAACTCTCGTATACCCCTCAGAAAGGAAGCTTATACTTAACATCAGAAAAAACTGCGAAAGTTTCTGGGACTCGCAATAAAAAAAGTGGGTTTGGAGAATATGTTACTCACAGGGCGGATAGAGGGAAAGATAGACACGGAAAAACAACACGTGACATATTTGATGAGCTTACGCCAATGAATGGCTGAGCAGAAATTAAACAATCAACAGGACAGCATATATTAAGCGTAACAAGACTAGAAAGCAGTAAGCGCCATGATCGCCTATGTCCTGAAGGAACACGGCACATACAAGAAGAATTATCCTCTATAATTAAATAATAAAATAATATTTATATATATACATATATATATATATATATATATATATATATATATATAGAGAGAGAGAGAGAGAGAGAGAGATAGATAGATAGATAGATAGATAATTCCTCACTGTTTTCAATGTTTTTGAGGGGAGACCGTTTGATTTTCTTGTATTATTGTAATTTTAGTATATCATTAATATATAGATTATAAGTTGACCTTGCCTGTCAACATTTATTATTCCAGACTGAAGTAAACTGTAGTAGTAACTATTTGAACACGCCCTAGTAAATACTACTTTTTACAACTGACTACATTGAAGAATGCCGTCAGTACCAGACCGTGAATACAACTTGGAAGATTACTGTGCAATAACATTTTGTGTTGATAGAGATGAGCAACAAAACTGTTCCTTAACCTCCATAAAGTACAGACATTGATCTGTGAATTTTGGTTGTTTTCATAAGTTGAAGGGTTAGTCGTATTGAAGTCATTGAAAGGATGATGGAGGGTGTAACACGATTCCTGGATGTCTTCACTAAGAATAGCATCCATGAGTTCTTCACAACGTGTGTGGAACGCTGCAATAAGTACTCCGAAGTCAGATAGATCCTACTTGAGGCGGATTAGTGTTTTGTACATATGTGAACTTAATAAATGCCATCCCTGAATATCTATCTATCTATCTATCTATCTATCTATCTATCTATCTATCTATCTATGCATTGAATACAATTTGTCTGGTTTCGGTGTAAAAGAACATTTCTCTTCATTCACACTTATTCTTTTTCCTCTTCATAACTCAAAGAAAATATTCACAGATAAATAGATATTTATTTTCGTACCATTCCTTGATTTAACATTTATATTTCCTAGCCCCCGTCTTCGACTTTTTTCTTGCTAAAAATAGTTCATACTCTATTATTCCAATTAACGATTAGTCTTTTATTTTTAGGAGATTTTCTTTTTTTATTAAATCCTTGAAAAGCTGAACCATTTCCTTAGACCAATTGTTAGTGTACTTAATAGTAAGGTTTTTTCATTATGCAAGTGACTTGTTCACTGTTAATATTTGGCATTTTGGTTTCTCCTTTTGCTGATATGCCAAGCATTCACTTTCCTTAAAAGAGACATATCAATCTTTTAATATATGAAATATGAAATGGAATATTATAATTAACATGAATAAAATCAGTTCTTTTGAATTTCTTAATTATTTAATATATATATATATATATATATATATATATATATATATATATTTTTTTTGATGCAAGTTTTATTAAATAATATAGACATTTTTTTCTTTTTTTAATGGAAGTAATTTTCATATCGTCTGATAGGCTTAATAGCATTATTGTTGAAAGGGGAAAGAAAATTACAGTATTGATACATGTTATTATTCAGTACTTTCTGTGCTTTCGGCATACATCAGCTATTATCAAAGATGATAATTGTGTTGGTTGTAATGAACAGTTCGGACGTAAGATAAGGTAGTTGTCAATTATAATTTTATGGAAGATTGGCGAACACTTGCATGCATACTGGAAGTGAAAATCTCACTACAGCTTGTGGCGTCTAACATGACCACGCTAGAGTGGGGGCGAGAAGTATGAAGTATGGAAAGCTATTGGCATAACTAATATATATATATATATATATATATATATATTCATGAAAATTTGCATATATCAGTTGATTCATACTAATTTATATTAAAATTACTGAGAAAGTAAGATATATCACCTTATATATATATATATATAGTGTATCGAGGCACCAAATAATTTTCTAATCATATACTGTTAAATATAACAGACAATGACTGTCTAATATGTTTAATCATGAGCCGTCCTAAACATCGTATTTTGGTTTTAATTTCAGTTAAAAATAAAAACAAAAATTCTCCACAATTTGGATAATATTTTATTAAGTTGGTTGTAAGCTTTCGGCTCACATGGGCTATCTTCAGAGAGGTTAACAGAACAAAAGTACAATTAAACAACATTTCTCAAATAAAACATAACTATGCAGGTAATATCAACTGATTTTAGTTAACAATACAATAATCCTCACTCATACACACAGTAAAAAAAACCTTCAGAGATTGGATGTCATCTTCATTAAATCCAAACAAGCACAACTTAATAAAATCACGTTTAAATCTGGTCATAACACATTACGTTAAATTTAGATATATGGTTCTGTTATTATTTCGAGCTCTCACGCAGTGTGACGTCATAGAACCGCATTACAAATTTGCGAACTGCGTTTGCTATTTTTGGTAATGTTGCCGTTGATTCGCGGAGTTTTGTTTCAACCCAAGATAAAATCGTAGCTGATGAGGGATGTTTTTGTGTTAACAAGTTTAGAAACATCTGTTCATACTATGCAGCTGATGACTACATAGTGCATGAAACGCCGGGTTTTGGTATAGGCGTAGGACAACATATAATTATTAGAATATACTTTTTAAAGTAATTTTATTATTTATTCCCCGAAGCATTTTACCCTTTCAAATTTTTCCAAAACTAGGGAATAAATAAAAAAATTACCTTTTTTAACTCCGATATATTAAATCTCGATCTGTTAATTAATACCAGCAAAATATTTATATATATACTTAAACTTGCGTATATTACCTTGTGGTATACTCATTGATATCTATCTATCTATCTATCTATCTATATATATATATATATATATATATATATATATATATATACGATTTGATTTACGGATACTATGCATGCTAGTAAATTATGAGATATCATAATTTTTAAACGGCCTAATAGTCCATGCTCATACATGGATAAGATATCATAAGCTTAATAAAACAACAGAGAAAAAGATGGAGATTATATAATCATAATTACATATATAAAGGTTTTTTCTATGTGATGTCAGATGGACAGTGCTTAACTTATTTCAATATTCAGATAAATTTCTCTATATATCTAACTAACTAGATCTTCTTTTATGTGCCTTGGATGACCTGAATGAGACTAACACTACCTTTAACTTCATTGTTTTTCATTTTTTACATTTTACAGCGCAGTCTAATCGATTATTACATGAAGTTTCCGATTATCAAGAAAAGATTTGGAAAAAATTCAATATTTAAACAATTTTAGTGGGGTCTCAGTTTATCATACAACGTTATAGTAAATCGATCCTCCATCTTGGAAGTGCTCGCGTTGGGGTTGCTTTGTTTTGTTCTTTTGGTACGAGTTGTTGTTCATGTTTTTGTATTTTTCGAGTTTTCTTCAGTTCTTACGATGGCATCATTCTCGGAAACTCCAAGAATTGCTTTGCAATTCATTCAGCAGTTGATTTTACGCGCAAACAAAAAGTTACTTGCACAAGATCGATTTACTATAAAAGGTTGTATGAAAAACTGAGTACTAAAATTGTTTAAGTGTTGAAAGTTTTACAAATTGTTTTTGTCAATCGAAAAGTTTAGGGTTTAATCAATAAGAATGCACTGAAAAAGTAAAAAAAAAGAAGATAATCAGCAAATTTACACGTGGTGTTATGTCGTACCGGCGAGGGGTTCCAAAATAGAGGATCTATTTACTATAAGGTTGTATGAACCCCGCCCCCTAAAATTTATTAAATATTTAAATTTTTCCAAATTTTTTGTCAGTCGGACAATTTAGGGTGTCATTGATAAGATTGCACTGAAAAAAGTAAAAAAAAAATGACAAACAACAAATGTAAAGGTCGTGTGTGTCTCTTTCAGGTCCGCCGTGCCTTGTCCTTTCAG
>JBBBDQ010000978.1:377500-405000 GCA_037127315.1 Ascarosepion bandense | reverse complement strand
ATAAGCTGTTAAACTGACACTACTATACTGTGCACTGTACAGAATAAAATGAAACAAACAACGCGTATGTAAAAATATAACATTATGAAAATTTTCCAATCGCATCCTATATATATATATATATATATATATATATATATATATAACACAACTTTTCTACAACACAAAAAACAACAAAAACCTACTACAGATCCTAGAATCAACATTCATTTAAAACTGAAGGTGTCAGTAAATAGAATCAGCTATCAGTATTTTATTAATATTCTAAAATATTTATTAAATCAGAAGTTTTTTCAGGCTTTAGCACTTGCATGATCATTACGGTGCAACATAATAAAACTTTCATTGTGGTTAATTTTCACGTTTCTAATGAACGCTAAGCAATTGTTTCCAACGTTAAATTTGAATCAAGGAAAAATTTGTAAATAATTTTAGCAACACGGTTTTGCGGTTATTTTTTACCTAAATTTACACCCCTAAGGATGATCTTAGAAAAAATTCGAAAGTACGTGGTAACATCGAAAATAAATAATAAAATGAATTGTCAAAGTTACAGCTCATTTCTTACATCTTTCAATTCTATTACACGACATATTATCCATTAGTACGAAGAGATTATATTAAAAATAAGCAGACACAATGTTTGCAATTTTTTTAATCTCATATATATATATATATATATATATATATATATATATAATGCTGATTACGAAGGTTGTAAACAATTTTCTAAGCAAATACGTGTATTCATTATATATGCCATGCATCACAATAATGATGAGTAGATAATTTCTAAAGAATTTATGCAATTTTATATATAATTCGATATTATTTATTACTATTATAAACCTTACGCGAATATATATGCAAATTTGAGCAGATATTCTTGATTATTCAATAAAGTGAAATCAGTTTCTACCGGCCTGACCATTCGATAATCATGCAGTGGGAATTTTGTGACATAGCTGTATAAAGTGCATCAATTTACGTGTTTCCCTAATAAATGTGGGCTGCAGATTCAACCTGTTTCATGTTGTCTTTGTAATGATATGTGAATCTTTGGGTCGGATAACATCCTAGGGATTGGTAAAAATTATACACGTATAGTCCATTAAATATGACATGTATCGTAAAAATAGATAGATAAATAGATAGATAGATAGATAGATAGATAGATAGATAGATAGATAGATAGATAGAATGTCTGCAATCGGTATTTTGAAAAAATGCTGAAAAATATACAGATAAATGATATAAGAATACAGTAAAAAGAATTGCTGAGTGAGAAATTTAGAGAAAAAATTAAATGAATTTTAAAGCTGCAACACATCATCAACACAATACGCTGTAATTGAATCAGTCTTCATATTGGAATTAAAAACATCTTAACTTTTATTATTTTTTTTGGCTTAAAGTGAAATCAAAGAAAAGACTCGCATGCAGCGAGAAGACAAGACCCAACTTTATATATATATATATATATATATATATATATATATATATATATTTGCCTGTTTGTTTCTTTTTGTTTTTCTTACTTTTTGTTTGTTTTTTTGTCGTAATCTATTGCAGGCAATCTTGATAATTCTTTTTTATTCTGAAGGAGAGCTGGCAAAATGTAAACACATATTTTCGGCTTACTCATTTTCTTTTTTATCAAGATGATAGTGATATCAGGTTTTATCTGGTCTCGGATAAATGAACTAACAAGATTCCTTGGCGATTATAGAGGCTATGATTGTGTCATTGCTATGCTAGTGAGTCGATGTAGACGAACTGAGGATGCCTGTCAGCAAACCCCCTGAAATATTCTTAGCAACAATACACAATAGCACATAGCGATAAATGCACAAAAGTGACTGGTCACATATATACTTCTCTAAATGTCAATATTGTAATGTATGATCAAATATCTATACATGCGCATATGTATAGAATCGCCCGTGTGTAAGCATTGATTAGATGAGTGTACAATAATCTAACATGAAACACTTTAGGGATTAAACGAATGGAACGATTCTGATAAAAAGGGAGTTAATTTAATTTTAGTTGTACTAATCAGAGATTTATATTAAATTAAAGATTTGCGACATAGATAGATAGGTTATTGACATTTTCTTGGATAGAGAACAGACATTTTCAGAGTAAGGTTGTCGATATCGCGTAGAATAAATAATCAACGTCCGTTGATTTATCAGAAAATGATTATATTAAAACGCTAAATCTCTGTGTCTTTCTTTCCTCTATTTCTCAATCCGTATGTCAATATGTACGAATGAAAGACATAAGTGACATACGATGAATAACTCACCCCACAGAAATCTTCACACGTTGGTTACTAGCACACAAGTTGCATGGATGCGTGAAAATAAGACTAACAATACTACCTTGATTCTTTCGTCAAAACTGTCCATAATTACAAACTCTCTAACTTCGATAAAAAACACTCGCATATATATATATATATATATATATATATATATATATATATATATATATATATATATATATATATGTATGTATAAAGATTTTTTTGTTCAAGTTAGAGTCTATCTTCTGCTTTCCCGTCTATGAAAAATGACGTTCTTCCTCTTCACCATATTTTGTCAGTTATTTCTAAATTCGTTTGTAGTTTTGGTAATGAATACATAGGAAGAACGTCATAATTGGATAGCAGAATAAAACAGCATTTGCCGCAAAGAGTCTTCTATATGGATGATTCTGCGAGTCAAATTCTGAACACTTCCGGATCACCCATTGCTGAGTACCTCATAAGCAAAGGAGATTGTGTGAATGATTTCAGTGTAGACCAGGTCACTGTATCGTCGGGTTCACTCTGAATTTCATCTTCAGGCACTTGAGCCAATATACATAAAAACCAGTGCCCCGTCTCTTTGTAGACAAAAAGAATGTATACTTGTACTCCATATCATCACTATTTAGTGCCTGTCTGTGCCTTTCTCAATATTTGTTCTCTCACTTACCATCTGCCATAATTCATTTTCATCTTTTACATTTTAAATGAGAATATTGAATTAAAATAAGTCCCAGTATTACTCTAATGTAGTATGGGATTGAAATCTGTCAGTCGTTTTGCTTTCCGTTTTTTTTAATTCAATTTTTTATCATCTACAAATACCTGTAAGTACAAAGCTTAATTTATTAATTTCAGTTGTAAAATTTTGTACCATTAATAATTTTTCTCTCTCTATCTCTCTCTCTCTCTATATATATATATATATATGTCATGGTCATGGTGTATAGTAGGAATTTGATTGTATGATTGAGGGGGATAGTGGCATAAAATGACTTAAGACCCAATGATTTTCAATGGAAATTTTAAAGACTAAAGTAATTTTAAGACTCTATTCCACTTTATAACTACAATAAAATTTCTCTTACACGTCATGACCTGATATTCTATTGGTTCACTGAGACTAACCCTCAATCCCCCCCCACCATAACTGTCCAAATTTGTTAAAATTGTGTTGTTTTCAAGATTCTATGTATATTGATTCCCACCAGAAAAATATTTAACAGCCTGAAGAAGTGCTAATATGATTGCACTAAAAGCCAAGGACACTTGTGATGATGTATCGACTGGGTTTTTATTATAAACTTATAATACAAACATTAGCATATATAATGCTCTGTTAAGTATCGAGCACTCTTAATAAAGTACATCACTAGAAACAGTAGACTGCCAACCCATTAGTTTGTGCTACTTCTAATATATATATATATATATATATATATATATATATATATATATATATACATTATGTAGAAAGCAGTAGCAGGTTCGAATCCTGCCGAATGACACACATTTTCATAATAAAAATTTATCGTAAATAATCAGGCCAGTAGATATAAATATATAATGCTGTTTAATTAAAAACAGAATATCTACTTAAATACGAATATCGATAAAAAATAATGTTCAAACAACTCATTTCAATTTGTCGGTTGTTTATAACCAAGTTTCGTTAAACTTCGTTATCTCCGTAACATGTTTACATTTGTTGACATTACGATACATTTCAGAGCAAATATGTTTTTGCGATAAATTGAAAATTGTGTTATATAGGCTTGATTAAAACCTCGTTTAGACTGGAGGTCATTCATGGTCGAGCGGTCTAAGACGTTGCCAGATGAAATGGTAGTTTCCCCTATGTAGATAGGGGTCGCAGGTTCAAATCCTGCTGAATGAAACATTTTCATAAGAAAAATTTATAGTAAATAATCAGGCCAGTAGATATAAATATATAATATTGTTTAATAAAAAATAGAATATCTACTTAAATACGTGTATCGATAAAAATAATTTTCAAACAATTCATTATATATATATATATATATATATATATATATATATATATTCAGGTGATATATATAAGACACTTCAGTTTCACCCCTGACCTGCATACAGCTATATATATTGTCCAACTGGGAAGATTTCAGGTCACAACATCATTAAAATTTTCTCTTAACACGAAAGTTTAATACAACATCACTAATATTTGTCTATTAATACGAAATTTAAAATATCACTCAGGTATAAACATATCCAGTTATTTCTACTCAGAATAACTCACTCGACTTTAGTATCTGGAACATTGGCAACAGACACAAAAATAAAACATTACTTATATTTAGCCGAAGCGTTTCCTCAGTTGACAAACTTTTTCACGGCAATCTAAAAGATTTTTTATTGCAAAATATAACTCTGAAAAAAGCTAAATATTTAAGTTAATCGATTTTTTAAAAAATTACATGATGTTCATATATATTCTTTAAGTAAAAGAAGGAAACTATACTGTGAAGATTTGACCAGCCACTGTCAGCAGTGGAGAATTATTATTCCTCGATGCAGTGCTTGAGAAAGTATTTTTTCTCGTTTCTGTGGAAATAAGCTTTAATTTGTAAATCCATGCGTTATCTAAGTGTGCGTTTTTGTTTATCTTGTCGATTCACACAAGCAAGTGTGTGTATGTGTGTGTATGGGTGCCTGTATGTATATGTTTGCGTGTGTATGTGTGTGAGAGAGAGAGAGATGGAGAGAGAGAGAGAGAGAAATAGAGAGAGCGAGAAAGAGAGAGAGAAGGAGATGGAGAGGTAGAGACGAATTACGACGCCTGAATGTCCGCTGTGCGTCTCAGGAGTAATGTCTCAGACACACACTTGAAGAGAAGGTGACTTACATGAGACGAAGGGAAAATCACTGACTTTTGCAGAGCAATCGGCCAAGATGTACAGGCTGATCTTATCTATATCTATAAAACTGACGAGGATGGACGTTGTGTAAGTGTTTGTTTGTCTGATAGATTTCACTTAGCGTCTGCATCTTGCAGTTTAGCTTGACGGGAGTAGCACTCAGACGTAGATCAAAATTTCAGAACGCTAAAGATACCTTGAAATTTTTCAGAAAGCCAATATTAGAGGTAGAAAATATATTAAAACACCACAAAATCAGCGATCAGTTTATGTATTGATTATAATATAATATAGAATCGATCACCCCGCTTTATACTATCTATATCTGTATATTTTGCACATCCCCCTCCCATCCTAAACCAATAGAGAATTCTACATTGTTTTCTATATCTATATCAGTTGTCTTTTCCCCTCCCACACTAATGTAATAGAGATATTGTATATTGTAATCTATATCTATAAAATTGACCAGAGTGGACATTCTGTAAGTAATTGCTATGTAAATTCATCAAGTTTTTATTCTTATTATTACTTAAACAATCCGAGTGAAACTGGGAGAAATTGCTAGTATTATCATATAATGAGTGCAATCGACATGTATCAAAAGATAAACATCACAATATCAATTAAATATACTTGCGAAAGTTTAGTCCTGTTTATATTGACATTGCAAAACATTAAGTGTTTGTGAGGCGTGAATGCCGTTTTAAAATATGTAGAAAGACGTTCGCCAAGACGAAAATCGTGAAAAACCTACAACACAAAAACAAAATGAACTATCGAGCTCTCAGATCAAAAATTAATTTCGCCACTGATCAAAAGGACTAGAACATGAGTCTGGAAATAGTACCCAACCACCAGATTCTAAAAGTATTTGGCAAAGAGAGAAAAATCTTTAAAGATCGTTCAGATGGTTATATCTTTGCGTTATATCTAATATTTTGAATAATGCAGAAATATTTAAAATGATCATGATGAGGACATCTCGCTATAACAGTTACGACTGAGTTGTGATTTGGAATCTCACTCAATCACTTAAGTGCCATACGTGATACACGCTTGGGCGATTGCATACTGAAAGATTCATGACTGACTGGGAAAAATATATTTTACCACAGTAGATTGTCATTACATTCTGTAGTAGACTGGCATCCAACCAAAGGTATAGAATTCAATCTACTTTGTCATTTAACCCTTAGTTGGAGGAAGAAGTGAGAGGTTACTAATATTACTAAGGATATTTGCGCGTTAATGAATACAACGAATTCAACTGCAATTCCAATTTCTCGTGCCCTGCGGATATCCGCTGCACCAAAACGCACATCCTAGGCATCTGGGTATCCCATAATTTTGGTCTTGTGCCTCATCTATCCTTAGCCAAAGAAAATCACCTTTGAGAATCTGGGCCACAGTTATATTTATTGATTTCTTTTCCACGACTTATTTTTGTCAAAACATATATATTTCCGACTGTATGATTTTTCTTATTTAGAGAATAATGGTTCATTAAGACAAGCCTTACCATAGTAGAAAGAAGAAAACATGGATTCACACATAGTATTTGAGAATAAGTAAATATAACCAACCCAAATGTATTGGAAATCGAGTCTCTGATAAACAATTCCAAATAATTATCCATTACACCACCGGCACATCCAAACTAACAAAACAGTGTATTCCCAAGTTACCCCTCTAGGTACCGACCAGCATCGGCATTGCTTTATTTCGACGATCCAGCAAAAATTGGTGTTTTAAAGTGATTTGACCATAAGTTTTGCAGCCTGCACATCCAGACTTATACCACCTAGTATTCCTAAGCGGTAACCCATTGACGTGCTATTGCTGTAAGCAGTTCCGTAGTAAGCAGTAGAAAGAACGTAATTACGTCTTCCCCACCCCACAGAAAGCCGACATGTTCTTGATGAAATACATGCTTATGATTTACTATGAAACTAATGAAAAAGACGGTGAAAATTTATTTATAGGAAGAGTTTCGAACACTTGCCGTCTCAAGTATGACAAACTTCCACCTACGATTAACTAATAGTTCGCAAATAATTGGTTAAGAAATCAATTTATTTATAAGACGAGTTTCGAACACTTGCCGTCTCAAGTATGACAAACCTCCACCTACGATTAACTAATAGTTCGCAAATACTTGGTTAAGAAATCAATTTATTGATAGGAAGAGTTTCGAACACTTGCCGTCTCAAGTATGACAAACCTCCACCTACGATTAACTAATAGTTCGCAAGTACTTGGTTAAGAAATCAATTTATTTATAGGAAGAGTTTCGAACACTTGCCGTCTCAAGTATGACAAACCTCCACCTACGATTAACTAATAGTTCGCAAATACTTGCTTAAGAAATCAATTTTGAAAAAAGTAGCCAGAAGTAGCGCCTGTAATAATTTCTATTTCCAAAATGTCCTGTGATTTTGTCATATCTTTTGCACACAGCAACATTTGTTTATATAACACAATGGTATGTCGAAAAATCATTTGTAAGAAGTTTTCCATCATTTAAACATATATCTTCGAAAATGCACAGATTCTTAAAAGAATTCTCTGAAGATTTCAAATCCCATATATAGGGCTAACTTTAACAGTTTTTTTAAAAAAAAACAATGTGAATATCTCAGTCCCAAATCACTTTATTAGGAAAATATAAAAGTGGCATACAGGTTATAACAATAAGAAAAATTCGCTCAAAGGAACCATCCAAAGCCTTTATCACAATCCAATCCGACTACAAAAGCTGGCATATGTGACTTTCATATTCACCCTAGAGGGAACCTAAGACGCCTCATTTATCTAGTCAATCTTCTGGACTTTATTGTTAAAGGCAGTGCAATTTGAATCTATGGGATTATAATTAGTAAGTTCAGGGGATAAATCTTAAGGCTAGTGATGTTGTACATATTATCTGACAACTAGTCCTGACTTTTCATGTTTATGTGGCAGGGAGGTGAATCATATGGCTACACATACTCTTCAGTTAACGACCCTCTCAAACCGATGCTTAACCAATATTTTCAGCAGCTCCACGTAACCATGTGAATTGCACTTGCGACCCTGTTCAAAAATGTGTTTGTCCGTGGCATTACCTTAACCAGTCACAATTTTGAAAGACCTGGTGTTCTTTACACTACATTTGTCATACAGATTGTCGACAAGCCATCTAGTTTGGTAGGTGTTGTGCAGCTGTTCCTGATAAAAACCAGATTGTTAGATTCAACATTGTTTCACCGTCTTACGTAGATGTTTTTGCCTTTGTTAGACGGCTTCTCAAGCGTTTTCTATAAGAAGTTTAATATTCGCATTCTGGTAGCGAAGGTCTTTATTCAAAGCCATTTTTATGGTGAAAACTACAATGCCCATTATCTCTTACCTATGTCTCCCATTACTTTCCCCTTCAGTTTTGGGATGAATTCTGGGGGACAGAGGCAATCTGAATATCTGCTGTATTCTTTTGTCGTCTCTGTTGAAGATCTCCTTTTCAGGCCTTACTCACAGTGTACAAAGTTCATTGTGCAGCTCTCATGAATAGTATGTTGAAGCCCGGCACGAATCATCAAGATGCTGTTTATTCATCCGAATATTCAGGTGGATTTCACAAGCCCATGTCAGTCAAAAATTGACACAGATAAAAATATACTTTATAGGATTGTCAGTGCCGTTTACTGCTTGTAAGAATTTAAAACTAATCTAAAATACATTTGTCTCTCAATTCAGCTCGATCCCTCCTTATGTATACATACATTTTTTTTTATAAGCGTTTCACCCCGAGCAAGGCATGTCACTGCCACTACTGCGCAGGGGGCTACGTAGAGTGGAGAAAGGCTGATTAAATATAGGAAATGTCAGAGGCTGGGAGATAGGCGTGTAAGGATACTGAGAATGAGTGTTGGGTAGATGAGAGTGTTCTGAGAATAGTTGGGAGTTAGTGCGATAGGAGGTGTCTATTGACTCTACATTTAAACACCTGGAGATTGTAACTGTCGGGAAAGCAGACTTGTGGAAGGGAGTTCCACAGGCGGGAAGCGCGAGAGAAGAAGCTGATGGAGTAGAATTTACAGTTACATCTTATTTGTTTAACTGTAAAAGGGTGGGATCTAGTTGCTAATCTAGTATCTCGTGTAAATTCGTGCTTAGGCGGCACCAGTGATCTAAGCTCATCGGAGCAGAAGCCATAAAAGTACTTGTAGAAGAGGCACAGGGAAGCCACCGTTATGAAAAAAGTATACACAATTTTACAGTGTATATACCAAGTCAATATGTTGCTTTCTTAACAGATTTACATCTTAGTATTACTAATATCATGCTGACTTAGCTTTGAACAAAGAAAGTTTATTCTGAAATGCTGCGAGAAATACGAATGTGCAGTTGAAGTTCAAACGCAATATCGAAGAAAGTTTCATTAAGAACCAAAAATGTTGATCACAAGCTCGCATCTTAGAGATACGTTTGAAGCTAATGTTGCGGTACAGGTTCTGCACGAGAACCATTCCAAGTCCCGTGACGCAGGAAATGATAATGGAAAGTTTTCACAGAAGTTCAGAAGACATATCAAAAGGTTGATTGCTGTGTGTAATTCCGTTTTGCCTCTTTGTCAGGTACGCCTCGATCATAACGGACATCAATTTGAAAACATGCAATGTGCATTTATAATAAATCCTAACTTCCTATGTATTTTTAATATGAGAAAATTCTAAATTTTTAATATATATATATATACATTTAATATACATATATATATGTGTGTGTGTGTGTGTGGATGTATGTGAGACCGTGTGTGCGCGTATGTCTCGCATGTATATGTCTTACTTCCATCATTTTCTTAGTGGCTAATAAGTATTTGGTGCTTGCATTTTTATTTAATGAACCCTGCTGCATGACATATATGCGAGGTTAAAAATTATTGTGATGTAGTTTTTGCACTGAAGGTTATAATCGTGCTATGTCGGTTGGTAATCGACTTAACGTACCCAAAATGTTAGGAACTTGGTAATCTTCCACTGAAAGCTGATTCCTTAGTATTCGGCTAACTGCCGACTAATATCACCTCCCTAGTAATTCTACTGAACTCAAATAAAAGTCTAAAGAACACCTATGAACTTCTCAAGAACTTCTCTAGAACTTCTTGTTAACTCTTATTAATATAGGAGGGAGATTCCATTATGTTCGGAAAAGGTGTGTTTCACCATAACACAAATAATAATTCATCATTTCTTTTATGAATATAAGTATGTATGTCCACTCGAAACAAGTTTGCATCGTGACCGAGGATTTTGGCTGAAATGATTACAAAACTGATCAAAACAGATTATGCGGGTTTTCCCAAAATTGTAACTAATATCAATTCAATATAGTTTCAGGATAAACCACAGGAAGATATTCTTCTATGTGCCTTGTTCTTTCAGAACGCAGGCGATAATGGTTTTCCACGTCTCCCTCTCCCTGGTGGCTCTTAGCCTGCTTTCTCCTGTTACACCACGCAACCCCCGTTCTGTCATCCACGTGCTCATGTCCTTCAAATATGTTATACGTTGCTTTTCTCCTCTCTATTATTCCCTCTGCCTGGCTTGTTAGTAAAACGTTTTGTAAATCCTTCTTCCTCATTGCATGTCTACGGAACATTTGCTGTTTTTTCCTTATGATCAGTATTAATTTTTTTCTCGTTTCCATCCTTTCCAAAACCTCATCATTGCTCATATAATCGATCTATGATATCCGCAACATCCTTCTGTAGAACCACATTTCAGTTGCTTCAGATATTTCCTTCATCATTGATGATATTGTTCAGCATTCACTGCCATATTGAAGAAGTGACATCACATAGCAATCCACTATTCTTTTCTTGCGTTTCTAGCAAAATTTTCCTGTCTCTTAATACTCTACTCATCTTCTGCAATGCGTCTTTCGTCGTGCCAATTCACTTCGGATCTCTGTGTCACACTTTCCGTCTTCTGTTAGAACATTTCCCAGGTATTTGAATTTTTATCCCTGCTTGATTTTAGTATCCCAACCTGTATTTGGCATTTTGGGCTGCTCTTTTTGCTGATGACCATGCTTTCGGTTTTCTTGCAGTTACTTGGTAAGCCTTTCTTGTCACTCTCTACTGATACCCTCTGTAAGATGTCTTGTAGATTACATTCCGTGTCTGTTCTCATCAATGCATTACTGGGATAAAAATACCAACAATATTCTTTAAATACAAAATCTTCCAAGAAAACTTAATTTCAGCATTGAGTGAACCAAAAGAAGTTAATATTCTGTTAAACAAACAAGCCAATTCAAACAAGCACAGAATGCAAGAGTGATTGGGAGGTAAACACGGAAAATCAAGCAAGACGTCCAACACTTTCAAATCATTGATTACCGTCTTCTTTTAATCTTCATATATAATATTTCTTAGGATGTTTTTAAATATTGCTGCCATGTTATAGAATACGGAATTACCACTAGATATTTCAGGATTCTGGTTGCTTTTGTGGACTATTGCTTCTCGAAGAGATGACAATGAACAGATGACACTGGTCAAGCTGATGTTAACATATGACCTCGATGAGATTTTATAGATTAGTAGAGTAGCACGGTTATTGCTAAAATAAATAAATCATTGACAGTTCTGTATATTGTATTCGAAACTTTTCTCTTTTTTCCTCGGTATGTTCAGTTACTTCAATGTGGATAACAGTTATCTGTTTCATAAATAGTGAGATTTAATTTCATTGACAATTTCTCTTTGATTTGGGAAGTTAGGTTATTCATGCTTGTATCATGCTAACACTTTTTTTTAGAATTTTCATCATTATCCGACATTCCAATATAGATTTCATCTGGGAATGTTTTTTAATCGTTTCACTCCAAGCAAGGCAGTACCGGCACTGGCGTGAAGGGGCTACATATATGAAGAATGAAAGCTTAAGCAAGAGGAGAGCGAAGAGAAAGACGAACCAGTTACAGGAGATGTCAGAGAAAGCGCAAGAGAAGGATGTGAATACCAGTTTGAAGAAAGTTGCGAAAGTGAAGTGAAAAAGGAAAAGAAGAAGATACACAAGGTGATGGGGAAATGACGAAAGAAGGGCGGGTGTCAAGTAGACAAGAGATGGGGATTAACACTGCATTTAATGTCTTGGCGGTTGTAGTCATTCGGGAAGCAAGTATACGGAATGGTTTTCAACAGGCGGGAAGTGCGAGAAAAGAAGCTGAGGGAGTTTGAGTGGCGCATTTAGTTGATTTATCTGTAAAAGAGTGGGAAATTGTTGCCAGTCTCGTTGCTCGTGTAAATTCTTCTGAGGTGGGGTATCTGTGAACTAAGCTCGTCGGGGCAGAAGGAATAAAAATATGCGTAGAATAGTCAGAGAGAAGTTACATCCTGCCGGTGAGAAATTGGCTGGAGTCGAGCTGGCAGGTCGGAACTGATCACGTTACAGATTCGCCCTTGGATCCTGTCGCAGACCCTGAAATGAATGGCAGGGGCGCCCGATCAGATATGACAAGATTTTTCAATGCACGATCATAGTAACCAGCTAGAAAGGTCAGTTGATCATCAGATGAAACTGGAGCACCCGGAAAGAGGATGACTTGAAAGTGGACTTTCTTCCGATTTTGTTATCTTTTATATTTGTATAAATGAAACCTATTGAAGTAGCAGTCATTTCGTTGGTGTAATAATATGGTCAGGTAATCCGAATGTTAAGCGACTTATATTTTCTGCTGATATAGATTAGTTTTGACTTGTAGCCGACACAGAGTGTGTGATGGACATAAAAAATACCCAGATCACAAATGGAATTTTATGAAATTATTTTTACTAAACACGTGTGCAAATTAATTGCAACAGATGCGTCAGTTTTCTTTTGTTCAGCATACGGTCGGTTTTATACCCACTGGAGTGACAGGAGGCAAACAATTTCTATTTTGTCTTCGAATTAAGTCATTTGCAGTGTTTTGTAGCAATATTAAAATGCATGGCAAAATGACTTTCTACCACCAAACCTCTAAAAAGCATATATAATAATTTGAAAAGGTACAAACCCTTTTCTTTTTTCTTACCTTAATGAATACTTTCGTGCTAAAAATTCGTCAGAAGGCAATCGTTTGCAAAATTAGTCGATACCAGATTTTTTTTTGTAAAATATTAACAAATGATTACAAACGTTGGAACATGATTAAATCAATTTATTTATACAGCAATTCAGAAATAAAAGAATAACTAAAAATTTATTATTTTTAAAACAAATACTCGGAAGCGTGACGGCATCACAATAATGCCGTTATAAAACTTCCAAGTCTGCATGACTAAAATAACACTGTTGATCTAAGTGACATAAAACTTTATGACGAAAACCGCTGACCAATAATGACTTTCAACAAGTAAAGTACTAAAACGTAGTAATTTTGTCACTAAGTATGATTACAATTTAACACTGTATGTGTGTGTCTCCTATTCTTTCTTTCTTTTTCTCTCTCCCTCTCTCTCTTTCTCTCGCTCTCTATCTCGCTTTGTCTGTATATGTGTGAACTCGAGGTAGTTTATGTTACAGATGAATGTGCGTTCTAATATTGAAAAAGCCAAAAGAATTGGCGTCTTTAATTGCTAATTTTATTTATTAACTGGTTAGTTTAGTTTTCTTAGAAAAACAGTGATATACAACTGGCTGCTATGCCAGTCGGAGTATGAAAGATCCGGTTATTTCATGCCCAGAATATTATGGAGAAACAACAAAATGACTGAGAATAAAAAGAAAAGAAATAGAGAGGAAAAAAACATAAAGAATAATATACTCATAGCTAGAAGTGCTTTGTTCCAAAAGAGAGGAAACAGAGATAGAGATGGCAGTGACACTTTCCAATGTGACGTCTCGTGGCTTCTAGACCAAAATGCGAGACTCCGCCTCTAAAGTACAACGTATCCAATCACAAGAGTTTCTATGAAAGACTAACTTATTTACTTGATTCTTAAAGTTTATAAACTATTGGAACAGCAACGGTAGAGAATCATCCGTTCCCTCCCATTCGATCGACGCCACGCCTACCTATACGTGAGTGAATTTGATAGACAAGCGACGTGTTGCTGCGCACTTTTCTTGCACCCGTCGTGTCGTTGAACTGTACGTGCAGGTCTCATGACATTCGATGTAGGGCGGGGTCTAATAGTTTGCATAACGACAAAAAGGGGCATGAACATAAAACTCTGAAAATGTTCGGGTGTGAGATGGAAGAAGTCAGAAACAAAAGACAGTAAAGTCGACTGGTTATGCACATATAGAAATATTAGCACACATAGACAAACACACCTGCACGTGCGAACACACAATATATACCTGTGTTCAGAAATAGGTGTTCACAAAATAAACAGGCATATATATATATATATATATATATATATATATATATATATTTGTGTGTATGTGTGTGTGTGTGTGGCTGTATGTGCATGGTTATGTGGGTGTGCGAGTTGACGCACAATTTTTATCCATTTAACTTAATACTGCGGACAAACTTTACTATCTTATATATATATATATATATATATATATTTGTGTGTGTGTGTGTGTGTGTGTGTGTGCGTGTGTCTCTGTGTGTGTGTGTGTTTGTGTGTTTGGCTGTGTTGCATATATCTCCTCATATATATAGAGGTGCGATTGATAAATTGTCTGCTGAATGACGCAAAATGAAAATAACACTGACATCACATTTTAAAAGTCACATCAACCAAAATTACACTAAACTATCTTAAAATACAAAAGAGTCAATTTGTCTAATAAAGTCGTCATTGGCTTCAACAACGACTTCCAGATGACTTCAGAATCTCTTGCCTCGCTTTTGGCCGGTCTTCTTCTTTAATTTGGTAAATGTTGCCATAATAGTAGATTTCATGTTGCAACGAATTTTGCTGGTTTCTTACTCAACTCTGCCTCACATATAATAATCATGTCATTTACAGTCTAGGGATTTATGTGGACAAAGGGAAGGTGGTTGCAAAATTAGTCTGACAGTCATGACTTGGTTCTTCTTGTGTCGCAGGTTGTAGAGTCCGGTTGCCAGCATCTACCTGACTCGGCACCATGCCACAATCGAACTCTGCACCATATATATATCATTTCCTAACAACCACTTTTTCAGAAACAAGTATATTCTGTCAATTTGTTAATAATCTTAATGTAAAAGTTAGCTGCAGTACTATTCACAATTAAAGGAAGTTATTAAGCGGCATAAACACCAAATATTTGGACATTTCAATAGTTAGGAAGTTTGTATCGATAGATCATTTAAGACTAAATAGTGTGTTCGAAACTCACTGAGTAATTCATATTTTTGGCCTGTGGTTCATAAAAACTTTACTTAGAACATACCCATAAGAATACTTATATGGGTACAAATATAGCAAACCTGTCTCGCTAGTTCCATTTCAACTGATTTCAAAATCAGATTGCCATTGGGTGTTCCTCACTTTGGGGTTTAGGCCACATCCAATGTACGCTTAAAAACCACTATTATTGCGTATTGACGTGTTGCATGTTAGCAAACATATCTAGCTGTCGTTCATACTTTCTGAAGTGTGCACTACGCTTAGAAAATCAGAATAACCAGTAAGTCTTAAAATGTATGCCTAAACTTAAGACAGAAACACGAAATTGTTGAAAAATTTTAAATTCATCAGTAAGAGAGCAATGTTTGGCTAACAATACCATATGCCAAGGTGATGAAAGTGAAGGCCTCAATACAATGCATTATTTTGGACTGAGTGTATTTTAAAATGTCATGCAATAGTTATGCAGCATAGTTCAAATTAAGTATGTATCGCAAAAACTTTCATAAAGAAAACAACGACTGAAAATAAGATAGAGTATAGTAAGGAAAACTAAAATATATTCAGAGGACATGAAGTTTTGCGTATTGTACCAGGAGGAAATGTTGAAGTTTCAGAACACTGTCTCCATATTACGCCAGGCTTACGGGAACATAACATTAAATGACCAGATCCCATACGACCAAAGAAGATAAGCAACATCAGTAGATGGCTGACCGTTTGGAAATAGTAGTAGTTGTAAGGAAGTATGTGTAGGTGGGGTAATGGATAATGTCTCGGAGTTGTCAATTGGAATGCCGAGGTCGAATACCTCTTGGATCGGTTATATTCAATTACGCGCACATACTCTTGGGAAAGTTATGAATCCACCATTTACCACTGCAGCAATGAATTAATTAGTAATTATCATTTAACCATAATTATCTCCCTCCACAAAAAGGAAAAGTATTGCAAACGAGTAAGAGTTGCAAAAGGTCGAGAAGCTGTAGAAAATCGGTCAACCTATCGCTATTGAATATGAGAGCAGAAGACATGTCGTGAGGTTATATTAAATAATATTTAATAGCTAATATAGAAAATTGATGATACTCATATCCGGACCAAACAGCCACCCCCCATCTCTATCCCCATAAAACACAAAATCACAAAAACCTAGAAATAAATCAAAACAAAAAGCAGTTTTTGAAGCGTAAACTATGAATTACACAAGATAAATATTGTAATGTGCTTGATCATCCTTACTTTTTCAGGGTGAAACATTAGTGTTTTTAGTTTTATTACTTATTCATCATTTATCTTACGTTTTATCAACGCTATTTTGTACTGAACACTTCTAAATCTTAACTTTATAATATGTAGAATTTCCCAATTACGATTGCGTCAAACACGTCGCTGTGTGTCTAGGTGTGTGCATGTTTATTTGTGTGTGTTCACATAATTTAATTACATATTAAACATGAATGCATCTCACAAATGACAAGTGGAATATAGTTGAAAAGGATGATACGCAATTTCCCACGAGATGTTTTTTTATGCCAGAATCGAAAACAATGCATTTGTTTATATTTATGATGTGTGGATGTCTGTATTATCTCCATCAGTATGTTCCAGTCTCTAAGAGAAGTGTTATTACTAACCTCTTATTTCTAAATGATTGTTAAGTATTTTCTCTGCATGATTAAATTGAAGTGTCAGTTGGGCGCATATGTATGTAGAGTTAATATTGTTAGGATTCATTTATATATACATTTATCTAGCTAACTATCAATCATCTTCGAAGATGTGCTTATAATCATGTAAGTTTGAATCTAGAAGACATAAGATTTTAAACCCTGCCAATTTGACGTCTGGCAGTTATAATCTTCATATATATGATTCTGATTTATAACCTTTGTATTTTCGTTGGTATTTCTTTAATAATATACTTCTTGTCAATGTATGGATATGTATTGCCTGGTTCTTTTATAAGTTTGATATCACAAATTTTATAAGCTCATAACGTATATGTAAATCATAAGGACAAGTAAACCTATCAATAGAAGACTCAACCCTCCAGTTCTCTCCTCTCGCAAAGGCCGTGGTTACCAGATAAACTGCAGATTTGGTTCGTCTTTGGCTGAGTAATAAAAGTAAACTGAAAAAGTTATCTTAGGACATTCGTGTTCAAAATACTGCTTTCTAATTAAGCAAGGAAAATCATTCCAGAAAAAGGCCATGGCACTTTTTATAAACTCTACACGGACATCGACAAAAGTTTAATTTTACTTTTGTTCTCTTGTTGAAACATAAACTAGTCTTTGAGACAAGGTATCTGACGCTATATCCACACTTAAGGACACGCTTGTCAAAAATGCTAAGTTAAATATAAGATATTTTATCCTATTGGCACCCACTTCCTTAAAACTGTAGAATTAACACCAAATTACACATACTTTTTCTTTTCTTTTCCTTTCTTTTCTTTTCTTTTCTTTTCTTTAAAACATCGTCGTTCCTCATATGTGCAGTTTAGAATATTCTCAAAACCATCCTGTAGAAAAACATTTCCATCGTCTCTTTTTTATATTACCTGCAATATAGTATATAGTATATTACCTGTAATATAGTATATAGTATATTACCTGCAATATAGTATATAGTATATTACCTGCAATATAGTATATAGTATATTACCTGCAATATAGTATGTCTGATATTAGGTAATAATTCAAACATTTAATTATTTCTAGCGAAAGTTTTTTATTGTTTAATTTATAGAATTCACCTTCTGATATAATAATGCACCTTACAGGAGCTCATTTTTTGTCCGCTGGTAAAAGACTTCCGGGATGTTTAAATTTCGGTACTTGCTTGATTTTCGTCTTTCAATATCGTAACTGGCATGTTTGAATGTTCCTTTTGCTGTCAATCATGCATTATCTTCTGACAATTGATATTTAGTCCTTTCTTTTTGCTTATCTTCCCTATATTCTGTATGTGTCCTTGATGTTTTCTTTCTTTGCCTTCTATCAATACTAAGTAAGCTGTGTTGTTCAGATTGTGACCCCAACAACGCGGGTATTTTTTAAGACACTATCCCAGGTCCTACGCGGGCTCTGGTTTTCATCAATGACCTCGCTAATGTCATCAGTTCACATGTAGGCATCTATACAGATCATACCACAATTTACATTCGTCTCAATAGGAAACCTGCTAAGCTAGATAATGTAAGCCCGACTGCTGCTCTTAAAACGGACCTCTAATCAGTGATTAACTGGAGCAGGAACCGGATTGTAAATTTTAATGATTGCTAAACAGGTCTACACTGCTTTAATCACCCTAGAGAAACTTACGTCTTTCACCTGCAACAATGAACAACATTTTCATTGAAGAAGAAGAGACTTAAAAAAAAAGTATATGTGGCTTTACTGATACGTGATTCACTGATATACAGTATACCACACAGTATAGTGCAATGTGGTGCAATGGATATTGGATTTAACGAAACTTGGACAGCAGAGTTCGAATTCAAGTTGAATGTTGGCATACACTTACTCGTTTATACCATTTGGTTTTAATCCATCTCGTCTTCCTCTAGCTGTGAGTTAGATAGAAAAACTGACTTGGTTATCAACCAGTAAATCACAGGCAAAATAATTCCGAAAAATATTCTGCCTACAGAGTCATGGATCGAAATTGATATGATCATACAAGCGTGTTTCACGCGTGACGCTTAACTGATTCATACAAAAGCGAGAAAGTTTTAAGGAGAATATGAACGTTAAATTAACTGCTGCTGAAAATCAGAAAAAAAGAACAGAAATATCATACGTTTGAAAGGGTTCACTCATCTGGAACAGTGAAGCTCCTTTCATCAGGTTAAAACAATATGAAAGCACAGCATTTTCATAAATAGTAATAAATGTATGGTTATTAACTGTTACTGTTCAGTGGAATTTTCAGAGCAAAGGATGTTGTTTTATTTTTCTAATCTTTATCAAGTCTCTTCCTACTTCATGTTTTCGTTTATCTCTCTTCACTCTGTTTGCTTTTTTTGAGGAAAATCTTTAAAATGTATTATTAGGGCATCCTTCATAAGTGGCAAACACAAATTCACACATACAAAATACGAGGCAGCAATTTTTAATTCAGACAATGAGCAATTGCTTTTTATAGAAAGTGAATTATTTCGCACTAAAATATTTGTAAATATTTAAATAAAGTGAAACAGTAATTTCTATGCTTTATGCAAACTATACATTTGCACATAAGAAGGTAAATAGTTCACAAATTGTTCGAGCAAAAAATATCAACGATGGAACAGAGACCCAGAGAGAACATTGAGTATAATGTATCACCACGTAGAATCGTTCTCCAAACTCAGCAAATAAGCAATCATATCATCATCTGAGTAGGTCATATTTTGTTCGTCTTCTCTGGAAAAGTATTAACGGAAGTCTATGGAAACGTTTCTTTCTGTTTGATATAACAACCATATGTCTTTTCTGTCAAATCTTATAAGACGCCCTATAAGTTTATGCGACAAAGAGTGTACCACTGTCGTCAAAAGTAAAGGCAAAACATTTGAAATATTACGAGGGGTTTCTTCATATATATATATATATAAAAATTAGTTTCTTCTATGATACATATATATATACATATATATATATATATGATATATATATACATATGATATATATATATACATACATACATATATATATGTATATCTCGTCGTCTAGTGATGTATATATGTATATATATATATAGGCATACATATATATATATATATATATATATATATATATATATATATTCTTTACTACTCGAAGACCTAATTATTACATAAAAAAAGAATAAAAGAATAAAGAATTGTTAAAAAGCAAGTGCTTTCATAACTGATGGCATAGTTTAAGAACGTATAGAGTAATATTTTCTCTCCATGAGTGTGAGGTGAAGGATATATATATATATAATTATTTCAGGCCAAACATGAGAGAACTGCATCTGGTGCCCTTGGTGTACATAAGCAGCGAATAATGAGAACGAGGAACAAGTTAGAGATTTTGCCATAGAATGAGTAATATATTGATAAGAACACAGTGGAAAGGAAGAAGAACATGGTAAAAGGGTTTTCAGGGAAATAATGCAATTGAAGGAGATAAGAGATGGGAATTGACATTGCTTTTAGATTTTTGGAGATAATAGCTGTCAAGGAAGCAAGTATATAGAAAGGAATTCTACAGGCGAGAAGTGCAAGTAAAAAAGCCGATGGTAGAAGTATAGGTTATATTGGATGGTTTCACTTTAAAAATATGGGCCTAGACGCTAGTCCAGCAGCTTGAATAAATTCAGGCGGATGAGCCATCAGGAAGCTAAGCTCATCGGAACAGAAGCCGTGACGTTCTTGTAGAAGGGAAAAGGGAAGCTACATTTTGTCGGTGAGAAATTGACTGAAGTTGAGCGAACAGGTCGGGGTCAATTGCAGTTACTCCGTTCGATTTTGTCAAGAAGCCCGAGATGACATCAATATTTAATGCAGGGGCGGATGGTAGATTAATATACGTGCATTTTGGTTTCAGATGAGATAAACCTTCTGTTTCTATCTAGGGAACCAACCTTCCTTGTCGCAGATTTAGCTATGGATTCAATGTAGTTATCCCATATGAGGTAATCTCATAGAGTTAGGCCGAGCAGGTGCAGTATTTAACTCTCATGATGACCAGTCTGAACCATTCTGATAAGCGGTTAGGAGTGGTTGTCTATGGTGGTTTAAGGATAGCAGCGTTGTTTTGGGAGCATTCAAATTTACTAGTCATTTCTTACCCCAGTCCACCACAGATTGGAAGTCCTATTCAAGATCAGCTGTGAAGTTGGCTTTGTCAGCCTCGGCATTATTTTATCGAGGCAGCAGTAAATGGCTGTGACGTCAGCACAGATACCCACTTGTGACCTTATTACTTCAGGAAGATCGTTGATGAAGATCAGGGAAGCGTAGGACATAGAACAGAGCTCTCACGGACATCCGGTTTCGTATAATAATAACTGAAACATGTCAATTTAACATTTCCTTAATATAAAGTATTAATAGGCAAATCCATATAGAGAACTCGATGGGTATTAACCAGAGCGATATGAAGTTTATAAAGGAAAACTCAATACGTAACTAATATGACGTGTCGAGTTTTCCTTTATAAACTATATATATATATATATATATATATATATATATATATATATATATATATATATATATATATATTGTTTGGGATCAGAATTCTACTGATATTTAATTAGAAAATATGTAAATGCTGTTAGGATGGCTAAATGATTTTGGGTTCGGTGAATGTTACCCACACGAAAAACTGAATGGATTTAGCGATACGTATGCCTGGATTATAGCACAGTTTTCATATAGAAAATTACCCCCATAGGATAACTGCCTCTTCGACATTTTCCACCATCGGTCAATAGAAAGAGATTTTTTCAAGTTTTGTTTTAACTTCTAAAGTCTGTCTCATACTATTATCCTGAACTCAGCTTACCTAACCTGCTAGTTTTGAGGATATCTCTCCTGACACCATGTGCCTGCTATTTTACATTTTCAATCTCAAATATTAACACAATGAATTCATCACTTTTTCAACACTTTTAAAATTTTGAAAAAATATACAGATCGATACACGCCTGTGGAAAGCCAGCTCCGACAACGGTCAAAACGTTGTGATAACAACAAAAATGAGGACTATTGTCCGAAAAGTAAGTGCAAATAATGATAACTTCACATTTCAGGAATTCAGATTGAAATTCCCAAAAATAAGTACCGATATTTTATAATGAGAATAATTCTCTTCTCCGGATATTAGCTTTGAATAACATTTAAAGAACTTCATGTTCAATCTCGACTGAAAGCTTAACAGAAAATAAAAGAAACAAATTCTGATAAATATTTTGGTTGTTCGATAAAATCATCATTCGTCAAAACATCCATCATAATATTGTGAGAAAGAACGATATTCTAAGAAAAGAGAATTCACTTCCGTAGTTCCCTCAGCATCATTCTTCAGCAATTTGAAATTTCTCTTTCTCACCGTATATAGTCATGTATAAGTCAATTTAATTTATAGTGTAATCACTGAAACTTTTACGTGAATTTTATCACTACCAATAAATGTAACGCATGTAGTGCAATCGGAAGTCATCATTTCTTACTACATATAGTCATGTATAAGCCAATTTTTGGTGCAGTGGATATCAACTCAGAACGACAAATTGGGATGCCGAGTTCGAATTCCAGTTGAATTCCTTGCATTCACTTACGCACGATTAACCTCTACCCTCCAGCTAAGGCTTAAATATTAGATCAGTTTGGTTTCTGTAGCCTTGAATAGCAACCAGTCTACTGCAGAAATCAATGGCAACCTACTGCTGGATAATCTTCTGCCCAGTCAATCATGTCTCTTCCTACACATGATGACCCACTTAACATCAGAAGAGCCAGCGAAATTTTCTGGGGCTCATAATGAGGAACGTTTGCTATTGATACAGGGTGCCTGCCAATAAACTTGCCCCTTTCTGAATAGAGAGATAAAGCATGGGAAATGGCACTATAAACCAACTTATGCATATAATCTTAGATCCTAGAACACTTCTTATATAATCAAGGCAATCTTGGGCGCTAACTTTTCTTCAAAACCTCTTTCATTAAATACAGCCGACAAGGAAGATTTAATTCATTTTTATAATTTGTCAGCGTCCTAACATTTTTCCGTTTTGTTGGATACAAAGAATATAAAATTGTTCAAAATTTTTATCATCCTAAGCGATTTTTCAAGCAATTTTCAAGGGTTTTTATATCTGTGCGATTTGTATGCTTTACCTAATGATTTGACTGTCACGTAGTAATTTATTTTGTTTCGTTGTTTTTTAAAGCATTCATTCCAAGCTCAGACGTGCCGGGCGCGACTGCAAATCACGAAATGACAGTCTCTCTTTAAAAAAATCTCTTAACCGTTCCATTTTTCTACTAAATTGTGTAAGATTGGCAGTAGAAGAGTTATATTGTTTTCTCATTGATTTAAAATAAGACATGCATCATGTAAGATGAGTGTTTACATTACTCTATATGCTTTACTATTCGAACTTGGTTAAAACAATCATAAAGTTTTGGTTGATATATTCACCGGTCTTCTAATGTCTGTCATTTCACTAGCTATGTTCTACAAGATTTTAACAGAAAATATTCTCAAATATACGGATATTCATTGTTCTCATTTCTTTATCCAGGCTTACCTGCTAGTAATAGTTAATACTTATCTATTTCATTCCATTTGGTATCGCTTGTTTAATTCTTCAACTAAACAGTAAGTATGTTTTTTAACATTACGCTTCCAAAACTGAGAATATTCAGAAAAAATTTAACCAAGCTGTTAATCAGCTAGGTAAGATTATATACTTATTTTCACTTCAACAAAAGCAGGACCTTGCTAGTGCTCAGTGGGGTCAGAGTGAGAGAAAAGACTGGATGCTAATGCTCCTTGAAGAAAAGATAAAAGCTGAACGGGATTCTTTAAAAAAAATAGAAGATAATTAACGTTGAATTTAATTTTTGGTAGATTGTAGCTATCAAGGAAGCAAAGACAGAAGAGATATCCACAGTCGGGAACTGCTAGAAAAAAAACTGTTGTAGAAGTAGTGGTTATATTTAACTATTTCAACGGTAAAAGGGTGGGATCTAGATACTTATCTAGTAGACACGTTGAAATTCTCTGGATCGGGTATCAAAGAAAGAAGCTCTCCAGAGCAGCTGGTATGATAATAATTGTAGAAAAGTCAGAGAGAACCACTTCATGTCAGTGAGAAATAGACAGAAGTCGAGATGCCAAGTCAAAGCCTATTGAACTGCAGATACTTCATTTAATTTTGTCGAATAGTGTTCAACAGCATCTCTGATTCCTTGTTGAAGAATAAATATTTCCCCCCTTTATAGACCGAATGTGGTGTGTTTCTTATTGCTCTATCTTTTCTTCTATGGGAAGTGCTCAGAAAAACAACATTCATTGGTTCCGCTTGATCTAAGCTTCACGGCTAGGAATCGCTATGCCGCTTACAGAGTAGAAAACCACCCACATTCCCTCTTTATTGAATGGGCAGAAAGTTCCATTTAAAGAGATTTTTCTCGTGATCAGCTGCCCTGTGAAACACACTTTCAAGTAAATTTTTCGCTCATCACTAAAATCTTATATGTTCAAATCTAGAGTTAAACATTATCTTCCCCTTCTAACCATGTAAACTGCCTCTTTGCATTACTCTCTATCGCGAGTAACCCACGGACTTTGTACAGGTTATGGCTTTCTGAAAAAAATGAAGTTAAAAAAATCAAAAGACAATGAACGTAAGAAACTCTTTGTAGAAAAGAATTATTAAAGTTGATATTAACGTATTAAATTTCGTAATATTTTGAATTAAAAAATCTATCTTTAATCATTTCACGCCAAGCAAGGTGATAATTAATCTTACTAAGAATCAAGGTGTTAATGGGAGTGAAAAATAATGAGAAAATCTGATCTAAGACAAAGGACAGTAAAAGTATTGGATTCAAGAAGAAAGAAAATGGCGATTGGCGATGCGTTTATTTTGTTTTATTTGTTTAAGATTTTAGGTTACAGATAGACATGAAACCAAAAGAGAATTTCCTTGGCGATAAGTGCGAAAAATGAAGCTAGTAGAATAGAACATGCATTTATATTTAGCGCATTCGGTGTCTGGGCTCTTACGATATATTACATACAGTAGTCAGGCCTTTGATCAGAAGGTATTTAGAAGCGTGTTACCCCTTCTTAATTGTTCTCGTATCCAGGTCCACCCTAACCCGATATTGTAGAAAATAGTTACCCACTTTACAAACTATGATGAAAATACTATCAAAGTATAAAAATATCAATAAGAAATATTCACAGAGAAAAAAATTACCTGCAACACATTTTTGAAAATAAATATGTTTTCAACTCAATATTTATTCTTTATTTTTTTGTAAATAATGGTATTACCAACATTACATTTATCATAATCATTTCAAGCAAAGCAACGTGAGATCGTCATTGGTGCGCACTGGGATTCACAATGAGAGAAATAAAAAGGCACAAGGGATGTCGAAGAAATAGCAAGAGACAGATGGGAATAAAGTTGCTAGAAGATGGCAATCGGCATTGCATTTAAACTTTGAGAACCTGTAGCTGTAAGTGAAGCAAACAAACGGATTAGAGTTCCACAAACAAAAAGTGCAAGAAAAGAAAGTAGAAGAGATAGTTACCTGGCCCCAGCCTTCAGGCTGGGGTCGGGAATGACCAAATTAAGACCAGTTTTAAGACCAGTTTAGACCGGTTTTGAACCTATCCACTGCGGTGGATAGGTAATATTTTGACCAGTACCTGGGCGTACGCGCTCAGGTTCCCCACATTAAAAAAGACCTCGTGTCACATCTCTATCAAGTGGGGGAGAAGAGTAAATGCACATACTCAAGTGCAAGTGCAAGAAAAGAAAGTAGAATAGATAGTTACCTGGCCCCGGCCTTCAGGCTGGGGTCGGGAATGACCAAATTAAGACCAGCTTTAAGACCAGTTTAGACCGGTTTTGAACCTATCCACTGCGGTGGATAGGTAATATTTTGACCAGTAAAAGTGTGGGGCCTTGATATGAAAATCTAGTAACATGAGTAAATACATGTGGTCGGGGAAGCAGTGAAGAAACTCGTCTGAGAAGTTGCCATGATAATAATTGTACAAAAGACAGGGGGAAGCAACATTACATCAATGAGAAAATGACTGAAGCGAGCTTCTAAAATAAAGATTGATTATATTGTAGATCCTTCTTTGGATTTTGTCGAGAATGTTTTTTTGTGAAACAAACTTCGAATGCTCAGAAGAAAATAAAATTTAAACATAACATGACCCATAAGGAGTTGATATGCCACTAACCGAAAAAAAAAATTTAAAAAGTAAAAAATGAAAAAAAATGTAAGAAGCCAAATTCTAATTCAACAGTAATACGATGGGACCAAGTTACCAATCAAGTTGTAGTCGTATATTCATGCAGTCAAGACACTGGAAACAAATTCATTAAATTAGTGGCATCAATGTATTTGTAGAAAAAACAGACCGGAGACACTTCCGTCTTTGAGAAAATGACTAAAGTTGAGGTAACTGTTAAAGATCGATTTCATTACATATCTCTTTGATTTTGTACATGAATTTTTAAATCTTCCGATATATAATAGAACCACCAGACCAGATGTGTTTGCGATATTCAAAGCATGGAAGAATGGTCGATTGATAAGTGTGCAGGATATAGTGTTAGTGAGGAACAGCACAATATTTGAACATGTTTCAGGAAGACAAAGGATGACGATTTTTGTTGCCTTTAAATGTTTTAGGGTTGCAGGTAGCAGGGAATTAATAAACAGGAAACACTCCTCCCTATGGAGAGTGTGAGAATAGAGAATATATTGCTCGATGTTGCATCTAAATGATTAAATATATAGGAAAGTAATGTATATTAATATATTTTCATGAAACCGAATCCTAAGAGAAAACAAAGACACAAAATTGTAAATAAATTTCAATATTCTCAACGATAAATGAAGAAATTGGTTATTATGACAATAAATATTTGGTTAAGTAAAAACAAGTGGAATGACGTCTCACAAGGACCTTAATAAAATAAAACTAGAAGTGAGAATTTTATCTGTAGGAATATTAATTCCAAATAGGGTTTTAAAGAGAAAAAGACGAACTATTTACTATAATTGTTTGAATAAATGTTATGTCTAAACAAAATTTATTTAATAAAAAGTAAAGAGAAAACTGGTAGTTGGTCAACTTTGGAGAACAGAAGCAGGGAGATCAATTGTAACAACCCTAATTATTTTAAAAATTAATTAGTCAAATTGTAAATAGGAAGAAAACATTTTATGAATTTTATCTTTGTA
>JBBBDQ010000978.1:352500-372500 GCA_037127315.1 Ascarosepion bandense | reverse complement strand
AAACCTTCTTTTATTTAGGCTTAATCTTTACTTTTTGTGTTCGTATAAATACTTCTCTTTGTAGATATCCGTATGTGTTTAGCACACATACTCACACATGCATATGTATATATATCTGTGCGTGTTTATATATATATATATATATATATATATATATATATATATATATATATATCGCCACTGGTGCCCAGGGAATTGCAATGAGGAAAAAGTAAAGAAATATAAAAGAAACACGTTCGAAGTCGGCATGATTCAGCTCATTTAAATGAAAAAATTCTCCACATTATTACCATCTATCTATCTATCTATCTATCTATCTATCTATCTATCTATCTATTTTTGTTGGTTCTGGGTTTTTGTAAAGGAGTGTGTCTCTAGATTTGACTCTTTTTTCAGATATTAGATAGAGATATTTTTAATTACAGTTTTAAATTTACGCACGATATTGAGTAGATTTTTTACAACTATATGTAAATACATTATGCATCATATTTAAATAAAAAATTCTACATCAAAAGAGGAATCAGTTATTCCATGCGTAAATGCGTATATATATATATATTTCAGCTCTTCTTGTACCGGTAACAAAATCTCGATATTTTTGGCTAAAGGGAAAAGCGAAAAGTTATTGTTTCAAAAATACACGGAAAATCATCACAAAAAATGTGGAATATAGAAATCGTAATGCTACTTAATTTATCCAAATCCTAGCTGATTTAATTTCTTTGAAAAAAAAAAACTAAATTTATATATGCTCTGAGTTATGAATGTGCTTTTGCTAACAGAAGTTTACGGGTATGGTCTGCATGGTTCATGTTTGTCATTGTATCTTTGTTGATGAAGAACGCTCAGACATACAGCACTACAGATGACCAAATCAAAATATTGACTACACGGGAATTAACAGAGACACTAAATGTATCAAAATCCATCATCTATGAGCCATTACTAAAGCTAGGGTTCTCAAATAGCTGCGATATTTATTTACCCCAATATCTGAGTGAAAATAATATTTTGGATCACATATCTATTTGCAATTTTCTGTTTAAACGCATTGAAAATGCACTCTAATTTGAGAAGGCTGGTATCTGTGATGGATCGTTGACAAAAATATTCAGCAACAAAGATCATTGGGTAAGCGACATGAGCCAACATTAGCCAACTCAAACAAGATCTTCATCCTAAGAAAGTCACTCTGTACATCTGTTGGTTTTGGAAAGAAATACTTTTCTATGATCATCTGCCAAGTAACTAGTCAATTGATTCTGAAAAGTACTGCTCGCAACTAGACGATTTAAAGGATGCAATTCATGAAAAACGGTAAATATTAACGAGCAGGAAAGATGTCGTTTTCCATCAGAATAATACCAGAACTAACGTTTCTGTTGAGACCAGGCAAAAACTTTTACAACTTGTCTGATATGTTTTACCCACCTGCCATATTCATCAGACATCACACATTCGGATTTTCATTTATTCAGGTGCTTGCCACATAATCTCAATAGTAAACATTTTCATTCGTCTGATGACATGATAAACTGCATTTTTTTTTTGCTTTGTTTGTTTTTTAGTTTCTTCGAGAAACCACCAAAATTCCGGGAAAATGGAATCTTTAAGTTTTAGGAAAAAGGAGAAAAGTTGTGCCAAAAAATTGTTTCATATAAAGTTGGAGAAATATTAAATAGCATAATTTTATTTTGTGGATTTTTTCTTTCCTTAAAAACAGGCATAAATATTTCAAGCGCGCGCATGCGTGCGTGCGTGCGTGCGCACACACACACATTCTCATGGCGCGATGAGTAAATTATATTATATTAATTTATTTCACACATACTTGTCGTTCCCGCCAAACGATTTTATAAAAAATATTTCAACAGGTTTGTGGCCAAATTTGAGAATAGACCACAGGATTCGGAAAGTGTTCGATGAACCTACTGGTGATTACGAAGGTTTGGCAACTTGGTAAACACAGTTAGATCCTTCTAATAAGGAAAGATTTTCAGATTATGTTGATGAGAGCCGTAGATTTACAACGAGGACCTAAACCAAGTGCCATGAGGAGGTAATGCTGCCACTGGGTCAAGTGAGTGACTACTGGAATAAAATATGTCTAACATCATAACTCTGCATGATGACTCTGCACCATGGCAAACAAGAGGAGTTCACAGTCATAGCAATTTTAAAGATAACATCACCACTTAACAGTAGCAACCTATTTCCTTAGATTAAAATCTCTTTGAATAATATGTATTAGGCAACGTTGAGCGAGATACCAACAATATTTCATGTAACAACAAAGATGATCTATAGAAAAAGATTATTATTTTAGCATTCACCAACTTAAAAAAAGAATCTATCCAGGAAAGTCGCAGGTGCTTCCGTTGTCGTCTGGAGGCCTTCGTTGAAGCCAATGGCGATATTTTTGTTATCCTGTTAGTATTTCAATATATATTTTATGTAATTTTCATATATATATATATATATATATATATATATATATATATATATATCTGTTAAAAGGAGATGTCTATGATATTTTCATTCAACGAACACAAATTGTTCTTTCTAACGTGTATACATGTAAATATTATTGCACTTCTATCATTTAGTAATGTTTCTCGTTCTGGAAATGATGCTATAGCCAACATATTTCTTGGCATAATCGGCAGTTACCGCCATCACTGTGAGTTTTGTCTTTCATAATGTACGTCATTTTGCATTAACATTTTTTTATTAAAATTTCTTCATAAGTTTAGTTACTTTAGTACAATTTTTAAAGTTTTCTAGCTTAAGTTATGATTTATGAACATACCATCGTTTTTTATTGTCTTTCGTATAACCCACTTATAATTTCCTTTGTCAATATATATTGCGCAATTCTACTTTATAAATAAGTTCTTTGGTTTTACCAACTCGATATTGTAGATATTTACTGTTATCGCTACAGTTATGTTTTTCAGTATTAATATTAATGATAACTTGGTGCACGTTATTTTTAAAAGTCTTGGCGTTTTCTATTCATATATAATTTTATAAACTACAAGCACAATTGTAAGTTAATCAAAAAAATATTAATAAAAAACTGTGTCCAATATAATATAACAGGCAAATTATATATATAATCAAACTACCATTATTAATATCATATTTTGTATTAACAAGAATAATTTGCAATTTATTTTTAGGGGTAGATAAAACACCTTATCTTTAATGTCTAAATGTTAGACTTTAATGTCATGTTTTTCAAAGAAAACAGACGACTAGCAACGCCCGTCAACACTAACTTTCCTCAAAGACAATTGGTTATACGTCTTAGACCATAAACGCTACTTGTCAAGAGCGGACTGAGAGTGCTATAGGCTCTCGGGTAGAAAATACAATGGGCCCCTACCTCTCTTTACAGTTAAATGCCACATGTAGTGACTGTGCAGCAGGCAAAATGTGCATATTGTTATAAACTTAATGGTTTTAGTTTAATATATATGTGTTTATGTACATAAAAACTTCAAAGTAATGAAGATGTTTATAGTCTTATGTTGATAATCACTACAAAGCGCAATAACATCTAAAATAAAATTTCCATTTAACGACTTAACATATAAATAATGTACTAAGTTATAAAATTCATAATAATAAGTATTAGAAACCGAAAGTGAAATGAGTTAACATACACTTTTAAAAATATTTTTACATTTTAATAGACCCTAATATATGATGTACTATGCTTTGCAATAATACCCAAAAGTTTCACATATTAACTTTCACAGATTACAGTAATAACATTGTACTCATTTCAACAGAGAATTCTGAAATTTTCTCAATAAGTTTGTCTTTATTTGATTTGGTTTTCATTGCAACGTCTTTTTTCAGTAGCAATTGGTATAAGTGACTCCAAGTTATTTTTGGTGACTGAAGACTTCAGCCTTGTTTTCAAGCCTTAGTTTAGAAAAACATCTTTCACGTGTGCACTCTGTGACGCTTAGTGTTACAATGAATTAATTTGCTGCATATAAAATTTCATATGCAGCTTCATACAGACTGTACTTTTATAACAACTTGAATCACATGACAGAAATTCTTCCATGTTGAAGTGGCAGATGATTCAGCAAATTCTGTATACTCCCTCACTAACTTCAAGGTGTCTGAATCATTTTCATTGTCAATCATATTCTCTAGCCGTTTCTTCTTCAGGTTATTGTAACTTCATGCAAATGAAATCAGTTCATCCTGAAGTGCCGCTCTATGAATTTCTGATACTGTATTGACAATGAAACTTAGCTCCAGGTTTTGTGGAGATGCCAAGATTTCAAAATATCTGCTTGGGTAAAGCAGGAAATCTGCTGATAGAGTTTTTCATGAGAAAATAATCTGGCTCGCATTCTGGAGAGTACAACAGCAGTTTATGCATTATGGTATGAAACATCAAATGTTCTCTTCCCGTCTGTGATACCTTCTGATTTTAAGCGACTAGATCTGATGGTTGAAATTGAGAATCTTTCAGAAAAAGAAATGTTCATGTCTTTTAATTTAGAATTTGCATGAACAACTAAATTAGATGCTCTTTCTTGAGATTTTTCAACATTTTCAGTGGCTTTGTTAATCATGCTTGCATGATATCCAAACCTGATGTCTGCAGATAAAATGACTCTAGTGATCTAATATCAAAAATTCAAATGAATGTAAATGCCATTGTAATTGTTTTATATTTGCGCAAGTTTTCACTCAATTTCTGTGCTTCATAGCGAACTGATCCCTTGAACTCAGTTGCTTCATTTACTTGCGGAAGGAGGATCAGAATGTCTGAATAGATTTCTGATGACTGATCTGTGTAGCTGCCAATCAATTTTCGAAGTGCTGTGTATCTACTTGACCATCTAGTTTGACTAATGCGATATAGTCTTAGGCGTTCCTGGTTTTGTCTGCATATGCTCTTCCCAGACCTTCTTACTTTTGTAGGAATCATTTCAAATATGCAGATAGTTCAGTAAGCACACCAAAATAACTAACTGCTGCAATACATACACTGCTTGAATCACTGATCACCAGATTCAGAACAGGTGCATAGCACCAAATATGGATGCGACTTGGGCGAGCTGAATTCATAAGTATCTGCAGACCAGAGTAAACACCACTCCTATTAGCTGCTCCATCAAATGAATCTCCAATACACTGTTCCAGTGTCAGGCCTATCTATGTAAGTTAATTTTGTAGCAGGGTGTGTAAGCATTTAACCCTGGGATTATTCAAATTAAAACAGCTGAACTAATCTTTTCTTAGCTCTGTCCCTAAGAACATATCTAATTACAATGGCACGCTGACCATGGACAAATATGTCTTGAGTAGAGTCAATTTCTGCTGAAAACTTACCTGCATTTTTAACTTCCTTCACAATTTCGTTTTTGACCATGACTGAAATAATATGTATTGTCTTATTCACAGTTGTTTTGCTGGGAAAAGTTACACATTTACCACACTCTTTCTTAAATAGATCTTTCTGTTTACCCTGCAAAATGACCTTCTGCAAATTTTGTTGCAGGTGTGGATTGTATTCTGGAAGAAGAATTATAGCCTCTAGAAAATTTCCACGATTGTCATGATTGCTTTCATCAAATACAGTTGCCACAGCTTCTCTATATTTACCGCGGTAAGACAAGACTTGAAAAACAATGAAAAATATTACATCAATTATACACCTTAAAACAGAGCGACGCTGGACTACTTGTTGAGTTCTTAAAGAGAGTTGTTTGTTTAACAAATTGTGCTTGATGAATCTTTCACAAACATTCAGAAAATACGCATCAGTGGAATGTTTATGACAGTGGCTCATTTCATGTTCAAACAGTATTGTTGTGATGTGGCTTCATTCAGAACAACCTTGGATCATCTGCATGTTTTGCTTTTCTCGGGAGCATACATCAGAGAAAACGAGCAATGCAAAATCTTGTTTTCTTCATTGTATGTCACCCACTTTCAGTTAATGTTCATGCACTGAATGTCTTGTAGGTCATATACAAGAGCACTATTGAATGGTATTTTACTTACAGGCTATTTGGATGGAATTTCCAGAAAATCTCTTGTAAAATAGAGACATTATGGCTGGTATCTGGTTTAAGAAAATGTGCAATTATCGCAGGTGTAATCTGTGTATCGGTTATCATGGTAGGAGGCTTTGAAACCTTACCTGGTGGCCAGATTAATTCGGTTTCATCTGGCTGGGAAAGCAGAGGATTCAGCAGAATGAGAAGTAATTTCAGATACAGAAGATGCTTCAGCTACTGTTGATACTTTGTCTTGTGAGCCAAAGTCAGCTGCATCTTTGACTTGCTCAGAGTAAGTAGCTTTCTTAGCAAAAATGTATCAGTTTTACGTGTTGTCTTCCTTATCTTGGATATTGTTTCCTTTTTCGCTTGTCTTTTTGAGTGCCACTTTCATGCTTGTAGTCATACATCATTAATAGGGTTTATCTATCTAGTAAAGATAAAAAGAATAATCTTTGTTAAATATCCACTAATCTTATGTTACTAATATTACAAAACCATATATATATTATATACTACACTATTACTAATCCATGTATGTGAGCCTATAGATGCAGTAACATATAATGACTATATATGAGACCAGCGCCGTAGCTGATGCTAAAAAACACCGAGCACAGAAAAAGTTGCCCGTTTTTTTTATGGTGGTGATCATCAGTGTCATCCGCTTTCAGAAACTATTAACATTTGCGGATTATTCTTTTATTCTAAATACATTTTGCATAGATTTCATGGCATTTGTTCACATCTGCACTCAGGTTTAGGGTCATCTGCACAATGACAATTATTGGGAAATTGTTGTAAGTTAGTTAAACAAATCTCAAATATATTTGGAACTTTTAGAAATTAATATCATACAATGGTATTTTTTTTTTATTATAGCATCTTTGTTCATTAATGATTAACTGACAAAATGATGGAATTTTATCCCCTTTGAAGGTTTTAAAACTTAATTTACTTGCCTTCTTTTCACGAATTAATAATAATAATAATAATAATAATAATAATAATAATAATATGAAGAAGAAGAAGAAGAAAAAGAAGAAGAAGAAGAAGAAGAAGAAGAAGAAGAAGAAGAAGAAGAAGAATATCGGCTAAATTTGAAAGCAGAGGTTTTCGTAAACTTACATTTATAATTTATAATTTCGAGTATTTATAAATTAAAGTTTTATTTATTTATACATTTTAATGATTATTCTATATTTTTTAAGTGTATGGGTTAAGAATTAATAATTTTCACTTTAATTTTTTTTCAACGTTTAGAAAAAAAACAGCCTTCCAAAACACAGTGACCATACCTAATGTTTATGATTAAATATGTAAAAATGTCTAGAACAAAATCAGAGAGACCGGATATTACGCATATAAAAACATCCAATCAACTGAAATTATACCAATGGTTTTACAAGAATGTGTTAAGATCCGTATATATCTGGCACTAGCATAAATTGACTGTTAAGCCCTTCGTCAACTTGAGAACAATATTTGATTTAAATAATAAAAAATATTCGCAATAAAGCGCTTTATTGAAATAATAAAAACTTTGACTGAAGAAATCACATAATGCAAATTTAAATTTACTATAAGTCCTCAATATTTTTATCAAATTAGTATAATTATAGTTGTAAACAAAATAATCAATATAGTCAATATTTTAACTTCCTAAAAATGCTTAGCAACAGACTGCAAATTCTAACAATCATATGAAGATTTTAGTAGCTTTTAGGAGTTACAGAAATAGAAGCAAGAGGACTGAATGACCCCCTTCAGATTGCTCGCCATCTTGACAGACTACATAGGCGTCAGGTTTATATTCATCCGAATATGATTTGAAGTTTAAAATGATTTCATGCGTCTTCCCTTCAACCAGGCAAGTAGTGCGGCCAAATCAGAAGGATTCAGCTACGGCCATGTATGACACACACACACACACACACACACACACACACACACACACACACTATAAAGTGAAATTGGTTTATAATGCCTAAGTATTTCCAGAAAATGAAGCAGTCATCTGAGTATAGTTTCCAAGACTCAATCAAGTGGGTATACATATTATAGCCAACATATATGTTTTATTCTTTCGTATATATTTTCCTCTAGGTAAGCTAATGTTAGAGTGGCCTAAGTTGGTGCCAGTTTCGTTCCCTATGCAGTACCTAGTGTTTGTTTTTTAGGTCTATACTATCGATGATTAATTCATTGGTGAATTTAGGATGTAGTTTTTTTGGATGTTTTTCAACACTAGGAAACTATTTTTTAAACTGATCGATAAACACTTTCGAAAAAAACTCAGAACTAAACCAAATATTTTCCATAGGAATACAATCAAACTGATTAATTGCTGTACTAGTAATTTTGAAAATTTCACAAAGAAAGAAAACTTAAGAAATTACAATAGTATTGTACAAAAAAGTATCATGAAAAAAATTTAGATGCAGTGACAAAAATAAATGCCCACTTCAAAGACTGTAGTACAAAAGAAGTCATTTACAAAGCAAAAGTTCATGACTTGAATGATCAAAATAAAACAAACAGGGATCAACCAAAGTTACATTCAAGACAGATGGTTCAATCACAAGTCTACATTTAATATAGAAAACATAAAAGTTGTACAAAATTAGCTAGCCATGTGTGGAAATTGTAATAAAAATATGGAAAATACCAAGGACATTACGTGGATTATAGTCAAAACAACTAAGCCTTACAACTGTGGCAATATATGTAGACTGTGCCAGGACGAAAAGTTAGTTATTATGTTATTCCGAAAGAAAAATGAATTACTGAACGAAAGATCAGAAGTTCTGATCAAGTGCAACCACACCATAAATACTTTTTGAAGTCATACAGCCATGAAAAAAATTTTATAATTTCATTTACTTTTTAAAATTGCACTTGCAGAAATCGTTGTTACATGAGCGTTCCAAACCAACCCGTAAATAAGCATTCTGATGAAATGATAAAATCAGTTATTGCAAGTCGCTTGAAGACACCATATGGTAAAAACTTAGGTTGCGTAATTATACTTTTACAAATGAAGAGTATTCAAAAATATAATTTTATTGAACCCTTATAATACAACTGTGTACTGGTTTAAATTCATCATAACCATAAATTAAATCATATATATATATATATATATATATATATATATATATATCAAACGTTATTTACCATAGATATTCGTATTGGTGATTACAGTTTTTAACCCGGGGACACGGTCGAGATCTCGTGAAACAAAGAGCGTCGGTATCAGTTATTCCACGACTGTGTTACAGTGTTAAAGAGTGTATTTATTTTCTTCTACTGATATGAATGCACGAGAAATCATATTTCAGAAAGAATTAACTGTTCTGGTACGATTTGCTACTGGCATAGCTGTGAGCAGAGAAAGGCACTTTTAGAATAGTTATCTTTTGACCAACGGAGCTACAAAGAAATTATCGGTCAGTCAACGGAGAAACTGTGAGATAATCTCCTCTCCTTGTAGATCTACCGATGTATCTGTTGTTTGTTTTATACATGTAGGTGTTTCCTTTTTTTGTATTTAATGATCATAAATATTGTTAATACATCTCTTTTTACAACTGACTTCACAAAAATATTTATAATTTTCAGGTTTTGATGAACATTGCCGAAACGAGTCATTTTCTTCATTTCCGAACACGGCCAATGTTTTTCGCGTATCGATGCTGGTTTAAATGTATTTGTGTTGAGTGCTTATCACAGAAATATATAAGCAGTTTTGTGAAATGGCATCTCGTGGTAAATCAAACATTATTTATTATGCATTTAAAAGCACAATTAAATTGATCTCAAATTTTAATTTCTTCGGCGAGACGTTATTTCTAATAGTCAGTGTAGACGATTTTAATATATTTTTTTAAAAAAATTAATATTTTTACATGTTGAATATAACAGAGGCTGTTTTAGCATGGATTTGGTTGAGGAACAAATTGTTCCTGTTTGTATTTCATTTGTTTTATATTGTTTCATACTTTATAGCATGGGCGAAGTTGATACCAATTGCGCTATGGTTAAGGAACTTTTACTGACAATAATTGTCATCGAAGTTGATATTCGCTCTATTTTAATGTAAACGTCTAGAATTTTACCTCTTGTGTTATTTAAATAATGAAGTGGTAAGTATATTGATATTAGATTTTACAAGATCACCTAAGGATAGAAGTTTTGATTTTACCAAATTCATAAATATGTTTCCATTTCATTTTTATAATGCTTTAAAACACATGGGATAATGATTCAGAAGGTATTGACCTGGTTTTTGAAATTCCACAGTGGGGTTACGAGTCTTGAAGTTTGACTCAACAATGGACCTCAGCCAGCAATTAGCATCTGAAAACACTAATAAAAAAACTCACGTCAAATTTTCAGAGAAATGTCTCAGATAAGGTGCCAGTTTTTTAAAGATTTCAAATCATTTAAAGAAAAATATCATAGTGAACAAACTAGAAAAATGTTTTCCACATGAAGTTCTTGAAAATCAAAGTTGTCGACATTTTAGAAGTTTTAAATGCTGCATCTTCAAAATTCGTACAATCTCTTTCTTTATCATATAGTGACGTGTGATGAGAAAAACATCCTATATGACAATCGTAAACAAACAGCGCAATGATGAATAACGTTAACAATTTTAAAAATCGAAATTTCAGAAGCAGAGGATGATATTGACTGTCTAGTGGTTCGCCTTTTTCCCAAACAAATTGCAATATTAACACTGGTTACTGATTATTAGGTTTATATGTCACAAAAATTCAATTCACGATTTCTTGTCTTTAAGGACACATAGCTCAGTGTATAGAGACCGTGGACAGTGACTTGCCCAAAAGTTTGTGAGTTCAATACCAAGCGACAGCAGTGGTAAAAAAGTAACTTGGAGTGTCCAAATTAGAGAGAGATAACTCAAGACCACCAAGAAAGAGTCTGCACGCAATGAATTACTTTTAATAAAAGGTTCTGTGTGAAATTCTTAGCACCTGAAGAAGGCCGGGGCGTAACTGAGAGAAGCCAAGTCGGGATGGTACATCCATCTTGTCAGAACTCATAGAACAACAACAGTAATAAAAAATAGAAAGATGACCCCGGATTGACAGAGTAGATGCTAAATTTCCAGCAAATTTGCCAATAAGACAGACACACACACACACACACACACACACACACACACACACACACACACACACATATATATATCAGTCAGTTAAGTGCCATACCTGATGCATACCTGGGTGATCATATCGAGAGAGAGAGGCATGAATAACTGAGCAGAAGATTATCCCGCAGTAAGTTGCCATTAATTTCTGCGGTAGACTGTTTGCCAAGCAAGGCTATAAGACCAATGTGTCTTGTTATTTAACGAATAACTAGAGAGAAGAGAAGGATTAATAGCATGTCTAGGGGCGTCTGCATGTAAGTGAATGCAAGGAATTCAAATGGAATTCAGATTTGGCTCTCCGATTTCTCGCTTCGAACCGATATCCACTGCCCCCCCCCCCACACACACATATATATATATTGGGACACTCCAAATCCCACGCATGCTCAGACATAAATATATACACATATATATATATATTTTACAAAATAAGTTTTGTTTGTGTGTACCTGTGCGCGTGCGTTCATGTGTGTGTGGGGGTCCCAATTGTCTTTGAAGATAAGGGGCCACTGAGGAGACAACCATTAATCATGACAATTGAAAGTTCATATATATATATATATATATATATATGTGTAAACTTTCCAGTCATATATATATATAAAGAGAGAGAGAGAGAGAGAGAGAGAGAGAGAGAGAGAGAGATTTCATCCACAAATGCTGTTAGTCAGTGGAAAACTATAACAATATCTTTGCCGTAAATGCTCGATATCAGCGATAGGACATACAAATATGAAGTTTGTCAAACAGCCAATTTATGTTATTTTAACCATCGCTGGTTTGAAGATTTGGTGACAGACACTCCTACAATTTCTCCGGTTACGCCTTAGAAGATACCAGTTATTGGGGACATAATTTACAAAGTATTTGATAAAATATAGTGAAAAGAAAAACTCATTATTTAGGTCGGAATAAGTTCTCAATGGGAGAAGTTTTAATTAAACACTCACGCATTCCAGAAGAATTTTTCTTTGCTCATTTGAAAATGAGATGTCATGCAAATATGATATGAAGTTTATCATTCCATCTCATAGAAATAATTATAACGTATGGACGATCGATGTCGTGTAATGGTTAGCAAACTTGTCTTGCTATGAAATAATTACAACTGATTAGTGAGTCTGATCCTCATTGGATACCTTGAATTATTGGCCTTGTGCCACTTTCAAGTGGTGCTTAGAAAATTTACTCTCTACTTGGGCACCTCGACCGGGTGTAATGGTTACCAAGCTAGTCTCGGTAGAACCTGTTAAAACTTAATAGGGTGTTCTATCATCATTGGCTACACCATACTTTGTCTAGGAATTTAATGTAGCCAACTAGTTTTCTCCCACTGGGATTTTAGAACTAGATCGGATATATTATGGTTATAACTTATAATCAACTAATTTTTTAAGCAACGGAGAAGCTTCTAGTGTATTCCCGCGAATTTAAAATGGCGTATGAGGAGGGTTAATAAAGATAACTGAAAGTGAGATTAGAAGTTTTCATGGCTCTACAATTGGGGCTAAAAATCTTTATCTTTATCAAAGAACTTCCAGCTGTCATTGTTTAAACTAATTATTTATACTGATGACACATCTATTTACTCATTTCTAAGTAGTAATAATTGACTACTAATAATTAACTACTTTTAGATTAGAGGAACCTTCAAATTTAAAGTCGAGAATTATGAAGGACCTAATAATTTTATTATGGATTCTATTCTGTTAGTTATAAGCACATTGAAATAAGGAGGAACATAAAGCCGTTATCACCGCAATAGCTAATATATATATATATATATATATATATATATAAAGAAGACAAACAGGAAATGTTCTTCTGTAAAATAAGTTGTATTGATATGGGATAAATTATGGTTATAATTGATAATCAACTAATTTAATCTTTAGCAACTGCGAAGCTTCCAAAGTATTCCGCGTATTTAATAAGACAACATGTTCTATGGGTTAATTAAGGATGTGTGCTGTGGGGCAGTCAATATCGGTTCAGAACAACAAACCGGGGAGCCAATTTCGAATACCAGTTGATATATTTGCATTCACTTACGCACAAATGACATCGAGAAAGGTAGTAATCACTCTCATCCCTTCAGTGATATGTCAAATGATAGGAGAGATTGGGTTCTATAGCCTTGGCTTTCAACCAGTTTACAGCAGAACGCAATGGGAACATTACTGGGAGATAAACTTCTACCCATTCAGTCATGTCTTTTTTGAGACATGATTGCCCAAAGCATCTAACACGTATGCCACCTCACTGACTGACTGACTGCTGACTGACTGAAATATTAAACATTGATATTAGAAAAAGTCTCCATTCCTGTATAATTGGAGCTAAAGTTTTTATCTTCATCAACGGATTTCCAGATGTCATTGTTTTCAAACTAATTATTTATACTGATGATACAACTATTTACTCATTTCGTAATAGTAATCCGACAGCTTTGAGAAAATAAAATTGTCATACACTCTCACAAAGGAGCCCTAATCAGTGTTTAACTGGGCAAGGATTGGTTTGTAAATTTTAAAGATATCCTAAATAAAACTGCACTCATTTAGCCACAATATTTCAATATTTGCCATTTTCAAACCGATAATATGTGGATATTCTCACTTAATAAAATGAAGACCCTAACATAAAGGCATACAACTTCGTCTTTATGCTTCAGATGTTCTGGCGTAGAGTACGAGGTGGTTCGTGGTGGGCTTTACAAACATGCATCGAGCCAGCCAGAAGACGCAATCATTCGCAATTTTGCTTGTGTCTTTCTCGGTCTGGGTTTCGATCTCATTGTGTACAAACATTTCCAGTCTTCTGACTGTCATCAATCTTTCCATTTATATGTTGTTGATTGATTATATTAAATCACAATGTTTTCGGCTAGTTGATGTGGTATCAAACACATCTTTTGTCAGAATCCATATGGATATTTATAAATTTGCAATTTTCTGTGCATTGAAACTTTTACTGCTATGTCCAGTGTCCCTGCTATATATTCAAAGATTGTTGAGAAAATTTGAAGAATCTTTTGAAATGTAATCGAACCAATCCTGGTAACTTGGCCTCAGACATATTCTAAACGATATGTCTGGGAATTTTGTTTTTTTTTTAAATAACTTTCAATGGTAATTCTTTTGGTGGGATTTTCTTCTTGGTGTCTCGACTGCATAAATTTGAGACTGGTAATAGATTTGCAACAACGTCTCGCCGTTTTATTGTCTAATTAACGAGAACAGACGATTTTCAATTAAGAGGCCTTCATCTCACACCTATGGTACATTCACGTTTACAGCCCAGGGTGTTCACAAACGGTCACGCATCTAAGTACTAACCAACTAGACGTTGCTTAACTAGGTTGATCGTAGCAGAACCGATCTTTTAACTATGCGATATTGCCGTAAACCTTGTCTGTTCGTATGCGTTATTGTTTCTTGTTATTGCATCTAATATGATTTAAGTCCCTCAAGATTCTTGATATTTTTCTTATGAAGTTTACCTCAGAATGCATACTAGAAAACAGTAGTCATTCGCGTGCTGACTTTTATTAAATAATTTCAACCAAACTAGGCAGGACCGCCACTGGAGCGCAGGGGATTTACAGCGAGAGAAAGAAACTGTGCAATGGGGAAATCGATGAGATTCAAGGAGAATATATATATCAGGGAAGCAAGTAAATAGAAAAAGATTTCCATTGTCGGAAACTTCGAAAAAAGAAAGTATAGAATTAAACAGGGGTTTATATTTAAATATTTCAAATGTAAAATGGTAAAAATTAGAAGTTTCCAGATTTAGTAATATATATATATATATATATATATATATATATATAAGAAGATTTTTGATCCAGATGTTATAAACGACACACATGTTTATACCCTCGGATGGAAAGACGATTATTAATTCGACGACGGGGTCCCAAAAAATTGTTATCTTATCTCTTATAAAATCGTTTGCCATTTTCAAACCGATAATATGTGGATATTCTCACTTAATAAAATGAAGACCCTAACATAAAGGCATACAACTTTGTCTTTATGCTTCAGATGTTCTGGCGTAGAGTACGAGGTGGTTCGTGGTGGGCTTTACAAACATGCATCGAGCCAGCCAGAAGACGCAATCATTCGCAATTTTCCTTGTGTCTTTCTCGGTCTGGGTTTCGATCTCTTTTGCTCACAGACTGCCTGCTACTACTAATAGCCTCTCTGATATATAAACGATTACGTCATCATTTAGGCACATTGTGTACAAACATTTCCAGGCCCACATTATCTGACCTTAGCTAAGCTAGTTTCGAAACAATCAAATATTTTCCTTGCTGGGGAGAACTTTCCCCGCATTTTATCTTTGAAAACAATCAAATATTTTTAAAACAATGACTATTTTTTTTGGCTTTCTAGTTTGACTATTTTTGATCTTATATAAAAATACACTTCTTCTATAAATTATGTACCATCTCAGATAATATAATATAAACACAATTTTTTCTGCTGTTTTCTTTTCACAAGAATTATCTCAAATCCCAGCAAACTTTGGTCTGAAAGTTAAATGCTTGCTGTGTCTGGGGAAATTGCTAACTGTTTGCACCCTTTCCGCACAAAGAATGGTGATAATGCATTATCACCCTGTCAGTTTTCTTAATGTTATTAGCAAACACTTTGAATCTGTTAACAAGGACGTCACCAGAAATAACCACCTGAGAGACAACCGTCTACACTGCAAACGTTTTAACTATTATCAATCACAATGAAGTATCCAATAGTAGCTTTGTAACAGCAATAACTCCCAAAGACATCTCGTGCTGCACATACTCTATAGCTAAGAAATTTCTGGAACAGTTTAAGAAATTATTATTTATATTCAGTCAAGTAAATTTCCTACGACCTATCAGAATTTGTGACGGTTGTCTCGTGAATAGCAGAAGACTGAGCTTCCTTGGCCTCACTTTTTTAACCGACCTCACATGCAACGACTACATCGTGTTATATCTGCATCTACTGCTAGAAAAGTTGTGTCACCGTGACAGGCCAGAATGTTTTTTTCTCGTCAGGATCCACTTGCCCATTTATAAATCTCACGTTCGTTCGTGCATTGGACATTGTTTCTGTATGTAGTCGGCTTCTCTTTTCGAAGTTCTCAACAAAATCCAAAGAAGGAACTGCATATTAATAGATCCTGATTTGGTATCTCGACTTCAGTCACTATCTCAATGAAGTGATGTTTTTCCCTCCTTTCATTTCTACAAACATTTTCATGGCAAATGATCTGACAAGCTATTTTTTCTGGTACCCTGACAAAATTAATATTAGCGTGCTACCATCAAGATCTCACGTTTTTATTGTTGAAATACTTAGGTATACTCGCCTACTCTGTTTTTTTTTATCTCTCGTACATTCTACCTGTGAAATACCCTTCCATTTTGCTTACTATAATTTTCAAAAAATAAATGCAATATCACTTGCCATCTTCTTCGACACCCACCGAACCAGTTTGTACTCTCTTTCTAGCCTCCTCCTCACTAGTGTTGGTCGAGTTATAGTTTGAGATAAAATGACTTTAAAAAATTTAAAAATTTCCACGAATATTGTGACTGAATAGTCTTCTTAAGTTCCTGAGAGAAATACACTCATCCCTAAAACTCCCTTCTCTGTTGTACACTCTTTTTAGTTTTATTTAAGATCTGCCAATGAATACTCTTTCATCATTAGTAAACGGCTGATCAAAAGTTACAAGAGTCTATGGAGAAGATATACCGTTTATTAACAAATGTCTCAAATCCAAGTTGATAAGATCATTGAAAAATCGGATATTATTCGAGGACCAAATATACGTTGCATTATTAAAAGTTTCGACTGGGGTAAATGGCATATAATAGTAAATATCACTGTAAAGCCATAACGTGTGCTTCAAGCTATGTTAAATTGAAAACTGTAGAAATGTTAATAATCGAAGAATGAAAGTTTCATAGTGATTTTCAAAATGTTTAGTTATCCAAAATCATAATTTTTATACGAGAGCTAAGTCAAGTAACTGGATCCAGCCTTCGGGCTGGGGCCCAAAATGAGCAGTTTAAGACCAGTTTTGAACCTATTCACCGCGGTGGATAGATAATGTTTTGAACAGTACTTGGGCATACGCGCCCATGTTCCCTATATTAAAAAGACCCTGTGTCACATCTCTGTCAAGTTGGGGAGAAGGGTAAACATCACTAACTCAAGTAACAGTAGTAGTAGCATTATTGCAATACTTCAAAATTTTGATAAGCGCTTTTATTTGATTGACTATCTGTATTTATTATATGTTGTATTGTACTTTGTATTGTTGTCAATTTAACCCAATCCGTTGTGTTCGTGTTTTTTGAGTGGTCATAAAACCAAGGCCATATCAATTGGCGACGAAGACTCGTAATTCACACGAAGGAAAAAACACAGAATCGTTGCACATAAATTGGCGACGAAAAGTCGTAACTCACACGAAAGAAAAAAAACAGAATAGTCGCACATTAATTGGCGACGAAACTCGTAACTCACAAGAAAAAAAAACACAGAATCGTCGTGCATCAATTGGCAACGAAGGTTCGTAATTCTCACGGGAAAAAAATCACACACAGACCTGTGGCACATCAATTGGTCACACAGGAAAAACGAATCTTACCAAGGATTCGGACTACTCAACAAACAATTACCAGTTTTCAAGTGACCCTACTCCGACTGACAAGTCGGTCATATAATCAAGTATCTGGAAAATAAAATATGGAAGAACTTTCAAAGTTGATGTTTCAACTTATGAAAAATCACGACTGCTGGAGCAGCAGCAGAAAAATGAGGAACGATTGTTGGAACAGAAGCAGGAAACGGACAAACTCATAAAAATCCAATTGGAAATGCAACAAAAATACCAGCAAAAAAATGACCAACAATTACGAAAAAAACAAAAGTTACTCATAAAATTACTATGAGTAGTAGTAGTATTATTGCGATACTTCAGGACTCAGTTAAGCGCTTATATTTGATTGACTACCTGTATTTATTATATGTTGTATTGTACTTTGTATTGTTGTCAATATATTTATTCAAACCAATCCGTTCCGTTCGTGCTTTCTTTGAGTGGTCTTAAAACCAAGGCCACATCAACTAGTAAAACAGCTTGGAGTTTCTAGTCATGGTTGTATCCAGTTTACGATAAGAACAACGCTGAATTCAAAATGAAGCCAACTAAAATTTTAAAATAGTTTGCAGATTCCATGTCTGTAAATCATAGATTTAAAAATCTTTACATAATCTTAATGATATCAAGGGAAATTTACAAAATGAGATTTTATATAAACACACACACACACACACACACACACACACACACACACACACATTTAAACCCAAAATTTATTACGGCAAATTCTATTTCACACTCATAACACACACACACACACACACACACACACACACACACATTTTTGGTTTAAATATATTTCACATATGAATGTGTATACTTCAAACATTAATTGATTAGTTTTCTGCTGTTTATCTACCATTTTCAGATTATGTAACCCAGAAAATAGATCTATATTGTAAAAACGTTTTGAGATAATAATGGTTTAATTGAAAATGGCCTACCAATTAACCCATAGCAAGGGGACAATGGATGGATTTATAAATTTCGCAAGGTTATTTGCACGTAAATGAATATAACGAGTTCATCGATCGTTAGATTAACAAATTAATGCTATTATCCATTACATCCCCTGCACATACGAGATTACACCACTTGTACTGACTGGTCACCCATCCATGTAATGTTCAGATTCGAATTATATTAACTTCGGCAATCCTACGGGAAACGGTCTTTTAATCTGATATGGCGTTTAGTAGGATATTTTAATTCCAATAGTTTGTTTTCTGTTAATAAAACGAGACTCTATGTTTTGTAATGTGTTATTCCTGATGAAGCCGTAGACAGAACTTACAAGTATGGAAGATTTTTTATACTTTTCAAGAATACAAGTCTCTGCGAGCCACTCAATATAGTGTCTTAATAAATGTGGTGTATTTACATGAATATAAGTGAATTTACATATTTTTGTGTTCTACTATTTACTGCAAAAATATTTACGACTACTTAGCCTGTTTATTTACAACAATACTTTTATATTTAAAACATTGCAAAACTAAATTAGAAGTAATGCTTGTACAATGCACTATTCATTCATCATTTATCAATTTATAAAAAAACAAATATGAAGTTGTTTCATTCATAAATTTATAAATTAATTTTTAATATATATTTCTATAGATAAGAAAACACTAATTAGACGACTTTTTATAAAGTTTGAATTAATTAGCAATTAACCGATGTTTTTTTGCCAAACATACTGCGGTATGATCCATGTACACCATCGAATACATATATTCAGGAGAACTCTACTCGTACTCAGAGTCCACCAAAATTCTGAGCAGAAATGAAGCCAGACGAGACTCTGGCGAAGGGCAGAGTCTCGTCTTTGGTGAACATACATAGCAAGGTCGATGGGATATTTTTGACCATGCTTAAAGGCTTGAATTCCCACTTCAATTGGCCTTGTCCCTCATCCGCCTCGGGCATCCGTAATAGTAGAGAAGTAGTTAATATTAATATTAAAATCAGCAAAATATTCTATGGTCAAATCTCTGGCTCCGGGTGGAAAGAATCTCAGACAAGTCTCCGCCGAAAGGCTAGAATCTATTCAGGGATGAGCAGACAAAGGCCCGTCATTGCCTTAAGCAGGGTCTACTGGAAATGTTTGG